>BSBK01004518.1:212500-240000 GCA_027943335.1 Chamaecyparis obtusa
AATATTGTGACCATGATTCCTACATTTACGTTTCTCAGTTGTTGTGATATTTGCATTTATGTTTCTCAGCTATCGTGTTTATGTGCATGTTCTTTATGTGTTTGGCTTCTCTCCCTCGCATCAAAATAAGATTTTCCCACTCTGAATTGAGAATGCACGCGCAAAAGGTATGTATGTTTTATGAAACATCTATCCACAACAAAATGGGAAGACATCTTTCTAGCCTGGGCCTGGATCCTTCGACAATTAGCTCGATAATAAGGTTAATTTTTAATTTTGTTTAATTTTATATTTAAAATCATAATGAAGTCATAAAAAATAAAAAAGTTTATGAGTTTATCAAAATATGTCCAACGTATCTACTTGAAATTCTAAAAAAAAATTCAGTATCTACAATAGCCCTATGTTAACCACATTTATGCATATGGTCCCAACAAAGTAGTGAACAAACTACACAAAGAAGGAATTTCAAAAATATGATTTCTACTTTTGCAATTAAAGCAATCTTTGTGGCACTAGCTGCCTCTTGAGCCTTGCACAAGTTGCAGTCATTTCCTACATCAAGTATAGATGTAGATGGGGTAGATGTAAATGTGGTTTCATCGACCCACCGAAAGTGTTGACATCCACTATTTCCCTCCAATACCAAATGTACATCAATTCTTCATAAAATGATTAGTTGTCACATTATTTTTAAACATAAAATATAATTATGTATCCAGACTTTTTTCCTATTTGGGCAAACCCAAAATTGACACCCAGGATTACTTGTTGTGCGTGATGTCTTCAACATGCATGGGCCAACACCACATTGACACATAGGCACATTGACCATCATCGATGCTATTTCGACAAATATTGCATTGTCATTATTCTTTTCATTCATACTAATTATAATTACAATAAAAAGAAACATACTAATGTAGACTTGCACATTTTTTGGCTAAGTTGAATTCTTTGGTTTAAATCACTAGACACTCAAAAAAAAATGACAAACCAAAGACAACCATGCAATAAAAAGAAATTAGTAAGGAACCAAGGAACTAATTATAATTGCAATAAAAAGTAACATACTAATGTAGACAAAATCTTAAATGGGAAAACATCTTTCTAGCCTGACCTTGGATCCTTCGACAATTAGCTTCATAATAAATGAAGTAGATGAGAGTTGAGCAATTAGCTTCCCAAGGAAAATCTCATAAATCTCATAAAATCTTCCTGTGCCCTTTGTGCATACCTAAATGATATATTTGAAACAATAGCAAAGCATCAGGTGCCACTTTTAGCACAATATGATCATCACTAGACATGTCTATATGTTTTATGAAGTATGGTCATTGTATGAATTTAAAGTAGATGACTTACCACTAAAGGTACTAAGGAAATAAGAATGGAAACTACAACAACCAAACTTCATAAAACATACAGACATTTCCAGTGATCATATTATGTTGAAGGTGGCGCCTAATGCTCTGCTACTGCAACAACAATAGATTGTGATGCAAAATTAACTTCTTTAAGCCTTGCCCTTGTTGTTTCAAATATATCATTTAGGTACGCATAGAGGGCACATGAATTGGGGTACACATAGTTCATTTATGATATTTTTCTTTGGAAGCTAATTGCTCAGCTCTCATCTACTTCATTTATTATGAAGCTAATTACCGAATGATCTAGGCTCAAGCTAGAAAGATCAAAACTTATAATACCAATCAATGAATTGTTTTCCTATCAATGTTGCATTGAATAGAGATTTTAATAATATAAACACCAGACTATGTCTTCATGAGTAGAGAAGTGACTATTTGTAAAGAGTTAAAAGTGTATTGCTTGGTAGTTCATTACATTGTCTTCTTCGACCATACACACCTCCCCACAACTTCTAAGACTCCTTTCCCATAAGACTCCTCTCCCATAGTGATAGAAGATAGATCCATTTTGTGCATAACCTGAAGTCATCGATTTCCATGAGAGTGCATCTTTTGAGAATTTGTTTTTAAACTTTTCAAGGGACCAGTAGTTCTACAATTAAATCATCATAAATTTCCCATTACTTAACCATCACACATGGCACAGACTATCTTCAAACTGACAATATGTTGCATGTGTAGTACAAAACTATTATTAATTGGTAGATTAAATGCAAATAATTACTAATAGATTAAGCATATTATTAATATGCTTAATGTTCCATTTAAATGCTAGTATATAAAGAAGACAATCAGAAGACAATGAAGATTTGTCTGACCAATAGTTTACAGAATTAGACCTTTATTTGGCTAGGTCAAATCTTCCTTCATGCTAGCAGTCTATCTGGTTGTAATAGTCTTAAGTTTTTGTTAATATATGGAAATCCCATGAACTCTAAGGTCCCAATTCACACAACAACTTGATCCCACATGGTTTTTGTCTGCTGCTGCAATTGAGTTTCATCTTGTTTGGTTGAATACATACAAAATATTCAACCTAGGGCATCATTGTTCAAATAGAAAACTAACCTTCCCAACTCTAAGCTTTTGAACTCTTATAAAGCATTTCCTTCTCTCACCTTTCACACAGTGGCATTGAATCCCAATGGTGAAAATGTGGCCACATCTTCCAACAAAGATTGTTTGCACGCTAAGCACTGTACAGGAACAGTCAATAAAAGGACTAAAATTATTTGATTTTAAGATTTCAAAACAATATAATTAGTACATGGAATGATCAAAACTTATAATACCAATCAATGAATTCTTTTCCTATCAATTTTGCATTCAATAGAGAGTTTAATAATATAAACATTGAACTATGTCTTCACGAGTAGAAAAGTGACTATTTGTAAAGAATTAAAATTTTATTGCTTGGTAGTTCATTATATTGTCTTGTTCGAACATACACACCTCCACATGAGAAGGACTAAAACCAAACCATAGGATGGTCTAGGAATTTAGAAGACATCCTTTATTACAAAGAAAAACAAAATATATAACTCAAGTCCCAAAGAAAAACTAAATGGCCTAGGTGCCCTGCACCAATACACCCCCCATGTAAGTCAATATTCTAAAGTCCTTGAATCCATGAAAATGTAAGTGAATAACACCAAATATATCACTTAGAATTCTTGGGAAGAGTCTTGGTGAGTTTAAGCCTTTTGAAGCACTTTAGAAATATTTAGTGTTATTGACTTACATTTTGGACAAGATCTTGACATGAGTGGATGGGTGTGGATGGTGGGATGGGGGGTGTATTGGTGAAGAGTCTTGGTGATTTTAAGCCTTTGGAAGAACTTTAAAAATATTGAATACATCATTGCTTTCCAACTATTTGATAGAGCCTAGGAAATCATTGGTTCTTCAAGATAAAGATTGTTTGTATGCCAATCACTATACATGAACAGTCAATAAAAGGACTAAAGTTCTTTGATTTTAAGACTTCAAAATAATATAATCTGTACGTGGAATGATCAAAACATATAATACCAATCAATGAATTATTTTCCTATCAATGTTGCATTGAATAGATAGTTTAATAATATAAACACCAGATTGTGTCTTCATGAGCAGAAAAGTGTCTGTTTGTAAAGAATTAAAAGTTTATTGCTTGGTACTTCATTACAACATGATTTTGGACAAGATCTTGACATGAGTGGATGGGTATTTATTGTGGGATGTGGGGTGTATTGGTGAAGAGTCTTGGTGATTTTAAGCCTTTTGAAGTACTTTAGAAATATTGAATACATCATTGCTTGCCAACTATTTAGCAAAGACTAGGAAATCATTGGTTCTTCAAGACAAAGATTATTTGCATGCCAAACACTATACAAGAACAATCAATAAAAGAACTGAAATTCTTTGATTTTAAGACTTCAAAACAATATAATCAGTACATGGAATGATCAAAACTTATAATACCAATCAATGAATTCTTTTCCTATCAATGTTGCATTGAATAGAGAGTTTAATAATATAAACACCAGATTGTGTCTTCACGAGGAGAAAAAAGTGACTGTTTGTAAAGAATTAAAAGTTTATTGCTTGGTAGTTCATTACAACATGATTTTGGACAATATATTGACATGAGTGGATGGGTGTGGATGGTGGGATGGGGGGTGTATTTGTGAAGAGTCTTGGTGAGTTTAAACCTTTTGAAGTACTTTAGAAATATTGAATACGTCATTGCTTGCCAACTATTTGATAGAGCCTAGGAAATCATTGGTTCTTCAAGACAAATATTGTTTGCACGCCAAGCACTGTATAGGAATAGTCAATAAAAGGACTCTAATTCTTTGATTTTAAGACTTAAAAGAAATATAATCAATACATGGAATGATCAAAACTTATAATCCCAATCAAGGAATGCTTTTCCTATCAATGTTGCATTGAATAGAGAGTTTAATAATATAAACACCAAATTGTGTCTTCATGAGCAGATCACATTGACCAATACACCCCCCATCCCACCATCCACACCCATCCCCTCATGTCAAGATCTTGTGAATCCAAGAAAATGTAAGTCAATAACACCAAATATATCACTTATAAGTCTTGTGAAGAGTCTTGGTGAGTTTAAGTGATATATTCAATGTTATTGACTTACATTTTCTTGGATTCAAGGACTTTAGAACATACTCCAAAAGTGAATATTTTATTGCTCACTGATGCACACTTCCATGATATTCAACCACTAGTTTGAATTTACTTGAATATAGGTGCGCAGTGTTGACCTAGTGCAATTTCCCACATTATACCGCCTCCTTCAACACTCCTTTGCTCACAGACTATGCCAAAATGAAATAAAATGAAATGTGCCACTATGCAGGATATATGTATAAAATTTGACTTTTTTTTTTACTTCTATTCCTGTATTGGTCGAAATTACTTTATCTGATATGATGAGTTCTTAGTAAAGGTCTAATTTTGTAGACTGCTAGCAAGAAGGAAGATTTGACCTAGCCAAACCTTCCTTGTACCACACAAAAAATTGTGTCAAACATCAAAGGACAAGTTGATTCAAACATCAGAAGACAAGGCTTTGATGTCTTGTATGTACAAGTTTGAGTTTGCATGTTTTTTTAAGAAAGAAGTATTCTATTTACCTAACTTGATATCTCTCACTATTATATGTCTTGTTCTACACATTGTTTATCCCATTTTTTTAAAATGAAACCAAAAGTAGCATCAATTTAACCTTGAACTTAGTTGATGAAGAAACAAAGAACCCACCCTTTGTTGACTGGTTGCTTTGTATCTATGGACATTCACGGTCCACTTCTAATGGTGTTATGGCCCACATGAGTGGATGGCTGTGGATGGTGGGATGGGGGGTATATTGGTGAAGAGTCTTGGTGAGTTTAAGCCTTTTGAAGCACTTTAGAAATATTGAATACATCATTGCTTGCCAACTATTTGATAGAGCCTAGGAAATCATTGGTTCTTCAAGACAAAGATTGTTTGCATGCCAAGCACTGTATAGGAACAATCAATAAAATGACTAAAACTATTTGATTTTAAGACTTCAAAACAATATAATCAGTACATGGAATGATCAAAACTTATAATACCAATCAATGAATGCTTTTCCTATCAATGTTGCATTGAATAGAGAGTTTAATAATATAATCACAAGATTGTGTCTTCACAAGCATATCACATTGACCAATACACCCCCCATCCCACCATTCACACCCATCCAATCATGTCAAGATCTTTTGAACCCAAGCAAATGTAAGTCAATAACACCAAATATATCACTTGAACTCACCAAGACTCTTCACAAGACTTCTAAGTGATATATTTGGTGTTATTGACTTACATTTTCTTGGATTCAAGGACTTTAGAATATACTCTAAAAGTGATTATGTAACGAAGGAAGTGAGAGGGAAGCATCTTGATTTAGCTCAATGGATATTTCAACATGATTTTGGACAAGATCTTGACATGAGTGGATGGGTGTGGATGGTGGAATGGGAGGTGTATTGGTGAAGAGACTTGGTGAGTTTAAGCCTTTTGAAGCACTTTAGAAATATTGAATACATAATTGCTTGCTAACTATTTGACAAAGCCTAGGAAATCATTGGTTCTTCAAGACAAGGATAGTTTGCATGCCAAGCACTATACAAGAACAATCAATAAAAGGACTAAAATTATTTGATTTCAAGAGTTCAAAAAAATATAATTAGTACATGGAATGATCAAAACTTATAATACCAATCAATGAATTCTTTTCCTATCAATCTTGCATTGAATAGAGAGTTTAATAATATAAACACCAGACTGTATCTTCACAAGTAGATCACATTGACCAATACACCCACCATCCACACCCATCCACTCATGTCAAGATCTGGTAAATCCAAGAAAATGTAAGTCAATAACACCAAATATATCACTTAGAAGTCTTGTGAAGAGTCTTGGTGAGTTTAAGCCTTTTGAAGCACTTTAGAAATATTGAATACATCATTGCTTGCCAACTATTTGATAGAGCCTAGGAAATCATTGGTTTTTCAAGACAAAGATTGTTTACATGCCAAGCACTGTAGAGGAACAGTCAATAAAAGGACTTAAATTATTTGATTTTAAGACTTCAAAACAATATAATCAATACATGGAATTATCAAAAATTATAATACCAATCAATGAATTCTTTTCCTATCAATGTTGCATTGAATAGAGAATTTAATAATATAAACACTAGACTCTGTCTCCATGAGCATAAAAGTGACTATTTGTAAAGAATTAAAAGTTTATTTCTTGGTAGTTCATTACATTATCTTCTTCGACCATACACACCTCCATACAAGAAGGACTAAAACCAAACCATAGGATGGTCTAGGAATTTAGAAAACATCCTTTATTACAAAGCAAAACAAAATATAGAACTCAAGTCCGAAAGAAAAACTGAATGGCATAGGTGACCTACACCAATACACCCCCCATGTAAGTCAATATTCTAAAGTCCTTGAATCCAAGAAAATGTAAGTCAATAACACCACATATATCACTTAGAAGTCTTATGAACAGTCTTGGTGAGTTTAAGCCTTTTGAAGCACTTTAGAAATATTGAATACATCATTGCTTGCCAACTATTTGATAGAGCCTAAGAAATCATTGGTTCCTAAAGAAAAAGATTGTTTGCACACCAAGTGCTTCAAAAGGCTTAAACTCACCAAGACTCTTCAACAATACACCCCCCATCCCACCATCCACACCCATCCACTCATGTCAATATCTTGTCCAAAATCATGTTGAAATATCCATTGACCTAAATCAAGATCCTTCCCTCTCACTTCATTCATTACATAATCACTTTTGGAGTATATTCTAAAGTCCTTGAATCCAAGAAAATGTAAGTCAATAACACCAAGGACTTACATTTTCTTTGATTCAAGGACTTTAGAATATACTCCAAAACTGATTATGTAACAAAGGAAGTGAGAGGGAAGGATCTTGATTTAGGTCAATGGATATTTTAGCATGATTTGGGTAAGATCTTGACATGAGTGGATGGGTATGAACCTAGTGTAGCTTCCCACCTTATACCACCTCCTTCAACACTCCTATTCTTGTGGACTATACCAAAATGAAATAAAATGAAATGTGCCTCTAGGTGGGATATATGTATAAAATTTGACTTGTAAATAACTGTAACCTGAGTAGATCATTTAAATCCATATTAAATATTGTAAATTTGACTTGTAAATAACTTTAACAGTAGAAATAAGATGAATAAAAAATTATGCCACATTTAACTACAAGTAGAGATAGATTACACATATGTGAGTGTATCATCTTAAAATGGAAGCACTTCCACGTTAAGAGAATTTATCCCTATAAGTAAGTGGTTTGGGGTCATGTTAAGCACCTTGATTGGGTCTTTGCATGTATTTGGCTTTCCCCCACTTTCCACTTCTTCTCCACACTTGATTTCTTCATTCTAGGTGAAATTAGGGTTAAGTTCTTAAGGACTTTCCTGATTTCCCTCTTTCCATGGCTCTATTTTCTAGGTAGGATTAAAAAATGTGACCTCATAGTCCATCATCACATCATTCAGAGGATTTTCTATATGTTCCTGACACTGGGTCCTGCTCGAATATCAAATTCTGCATTTCTGGCATCTCCGGGAACCTTTTCTGCAAATCCTGACAAAGTTAGGGTTTGAGGTCAAGGATGACCTTGACCCTCACTAGGTCAGGGTCAACCTTGACCCTCACTAGGTTAGGGTCAACCTTGACCCTGACCAAGTTAGGGTAGACCTTGACCTTGACCTCCTTGTGCTAGAATTTCAAGGTTTCATTTCCTGCTCATTTGGCTTTCAGGAAAGTTATTTCCCGCTTCTAGGTCAGCATTTTCGGGCTCTGAAATGGTAAATCCTTTAATGGTATTTAATTAAGGTATATTTTCTAAAGGTGAGGACCTAATTGGGATTTAATTCTTTAAGGTGGCCCATCTAGAAGAGTGTGCCCTAGTTCACTATAAAAGGAGGCCTTCCTCTCTCATTTTCATATCACATTCACATCAAGTTTTCTCAATCAAGCAATCAAGCTCTCAAGTGCAAGCAAGTCTTCAAGCATTCATCCATCAAGGAGTTCCATTGTTAGCTATTGAAGGATTCAATCTCCTTGGAGCCTCCTTGAAGATCCATCCTTCTCTATTCATTCAAGCCTTCTCATATGCAAAGATCAAATCAAGATTGGTGTTGAAGATCAAAATACCATTGATTGGAGAAATCCTACATTCATTGAAGCATTCTTACTTGTGGATTTGAGGGTTCGAATCCTCTATAAGGACTTCAACATAAGCGAGGTGATTGATTTCAATTACTTTTTTTATGCACCATATATTTCAATTCAATTTCAAGGTTAATTCCTAAATTGGGGTTTGACTAAGGCAAATGCCCCATACAACCAAAAACCCCCATTTTCTTGTAGGTATAGGTGTGAAATCCTAGATCTGAGAATGAATTCAGATACCCTTTTCAGAAATCTTTCAGGATCTACGAACAGAATCAGAATCGGACTTCAAATAAATAATGTGGTCTTTGACCTTTTAAAAGGTCAAAGTCAACCTATGTGAATTTGGAGAAAATATTTTTGGGTTTTGTCTGCCTCGACATTTCCTATCTAGAATAGGTAACAAAATATTTAGAAATTTCAGATTTTCCCTAATTCAAGGTTAGTATTTGCACTCCAATTATTTCAGATTTAAAGCTTAATCCAACTATAGGGAAGTATAGGATTTATTCTTTCTTTCATATTCTTCATAGATTGATTCAATTGTGTATTAACCTCTTGGTTGATCAAATTGGGTCTCTCCTTTGAGAATTTGGATTTAGGAGTGAATCTTACATTTTCCCCACGCACATATACAAATAGTGGTGATTCCAAATTACCACTATTCATTTTGGTGAACCCGACTAGCTTACTCTCTTTCTTTTTGGTGTTAGATTCTCTTTTATCTTGTTAGTATTAGATTTGTCCTTTGTGATTGATCTTGTATGCTAATTAGATTTCCTATCCATGCATTATGTGTTCTTAGTTTAGTTCATTTGCATTATATTGGTTTATGAGCTTTACTACCACTAGTCCTACTTATAACATTCCAGTTAGAAGAAGTCATAGACTCATGGGTGCTTTTGAGCGTGAATCTTCTCCTTTCCTTAGGATTCCTGATGATAACTTGATTCTTCATGATTCTAATCCTACTATGGAGTAGAACTCTTTTCACTCATCTCATGATGAGGATGATGCTTTAAGGGTTCCTCCTGAACAAGTCCAAAAACTTTCCACTGAACTTGATAAAATGGGTAATTGGCTTCTTCAAGAAAACCATGGTCAAGATTCTATTCAAGCTATAGAGGCTCTTAAGAAAGTTCTTAGTGATAGTGATCAAGGTGTTAACCTCTTGCATGGTATTACTCATCTTGTGCATTCCAATGTTAAACCTTTAACTCAAGAGGCTCAAGATTTAGGTTTCACTACTCCTATCACTAGTGTTGAACCTCCTTCTAATCCTTTATCTAGTATTCCTATCTATACTCCTCCTTTGGTGACTATGACAGTTCCCTCTATTCCTATGAGTGTTCCTCTCATGTCCCTTCCTACATCCCAACCTTCATATCATAGTGTTCCTTTCACTTATTCCACTCCACTTCCAACTGTAGTTCCTAGTGTTCCTCGAGTTGTGTCTTCTATTCTTGCATCTTCTTACACTTTACCTAGTGTGTCTAATGTTTCTTCTACTCCTATTTCCTCTAATGATTCAATAATCATCAGTTTGGCTCAAACTATATCATCCTTACAACAACAACTTGCTTCCTTAACTCAAAACAAGTTTAGTATTCCTACATGTGACATGGGAAGTCCTTTGTCTAGGGATATTATCCAAACTCCTGTTCCTCAACAAGTCGATATGCCTCATCTTGAGAACTACAATGGAAAGGGAGATCTTGTTCATCATATTAAAACATTCCAAATCCTTTGTAGTGATTATGCTCATGACCATAGGATTTTAGCCAAACTATTTGCTAGAACATTTCGTGACAAGGCCTTACAATGGTATTGTTCCTTGCCTCCTTATTCCATTGATTCCTTTCCACAACTTGCTAATGCCTTTGTTAAAAAATTTCAAAACAATATTGGCCCGCAAGTGTCTTTGACTGATTTAATGCATTGCAAACAAAGTGCTAAAGAAAAATTGACTGAATTCATTAGTAGATTTAAGCATTTTCAAGCTCAGATTTCCTATCTTGTTCCTGATATTGATATTCAATGTATGTTTATTTCAAATTTGTAAAAGGATATTAGAGATAAGATTCTACTCACTGAATTTACCTCTTTTCAACAACTTTGTGCAGCACTTCATCATTATCAATTAAAAGTGAGTCGGTTTGAGAGCAACACTCCAATGGCTCCTGTTCCAGTTGATAAGAATGATGCTACTCCTAATCCAAATAAGTTTCAAAAATTCAATAATTATGTCAAGATAAACAAACAAGCGAATGCAGTTGCTAATCAAGTTGTTGTTGCATCTCATAATGCCACTTCTACATCCACTTCTTTTCAATTAAATCATACGTTTACTCCTCTTTCTGAAACTTTACATGCTATTATGAATAGGTTGTTAGCTTCTAATATGATTACTTTACCTCCTATTCGACCTCTTTTACCTACTCTGATTGCATTTAAATCTTTTGATCAAAATGCTTTTTGTCAATATCATCATCAGAATGGTCATGATATTGAGAGATGTTATTATTTAAAACATAAGGTTTGAGATCTCATTGATGCTAAAGCTTTATCTGTCGATAATCTGGATAGTAGTGGGAATCAATCTATCTCTCGTCCTAATTAGAACCTTCAAATCTATACGAATCCTTTACCTACGCATGATACTAATACTATTTCTCAACCATCTACTATGGAAATTGTATATGATTCCAAGATGGATGATCTTAATCATGTCATTAATCAAGTGGTGGATCATGTTGCCAAGCCTATATCTCCACCTCAACCTTCACCTCAAGTTCTATCTCAACCTCAAGATAAACCTAAACCTAAAGTGAAACCTCAACCTAAACCTCAACAACAACTTAAGGATAAATGACCTCAAGAACTTTTGATTACCTTTGATGACTCTGAGATTGTTAAGGCTTCTAATGGTCCCCTTTACATTGCTGCTAGGGTTGCTCAGATACCTACTCATGGTTGTCATGTTGATCCTACCTCCTTAGTCAATGTTATCACTGAAGAAAATATTTTTATGAAAATATTACAACGCGACTTCTATGATACATCAGATGTGTGGATTCAAACTTGTAATGGTTTTCTTTATCCCTCATTTGGTTCTATTACTTTACTGGTTGAACTTTTTGGAAAACTTGTGAACACTACCTTTGTTGTGGTTCCTACTTTTGATCAATTTGAAGTTAAGCTAGGTTTTCCTTGGTTGACTTCCATGCATGTTGTTGCTTCACCTATCCATAAGTGTCTTAAGTTCATTCATGATGGTGAAGTGAAGATGATCAATCATAGTCTATATCAACCTTCTAGGCCTAGAGATTGTGCTACTATGGATTTCTTTTGGCCTTCCTTACCTAATTCATGTCCTCCTCACCCTGATAATATTTTTCAATCATATCAAGCCTATAAGCATCATAAGATTCTTCAATTAATCATACCTCCTATGGATCTTAATCATGGTATTTTATCTACACCTTCGATACCTCCTGCAACTATGGCTTCTTGTTTTGTTAATCAAGTTCCTCCTACTAAATCTATCAAAGATCCTGTGATTGCTCCTCCTATGGTTGATAATCCTATTGATCTTCCTAAAGAACCTGTGAAGGATCCTGTGATTGTTCCTCCTAGTTCTCAACCTATTTCAAATAAATCAAAACATAATCAATCTGCTAATGAACGTTGTAAAAAGCATCGTGCTCATGCTAAAGCTAAAAGATCTCTACTTTTTGCGGATACACCTATGCATAATGTTGTTACTAATAATGACGTTCACATGCATGATTATGATGATTCTATTCATATCTTAGATCCTATTTTGATTCATTTGGATGATGAACACTCTTGATGATACTAATAATGCTACTGATGAATATGAGACTATTGACATTGACATTGATTTGCCAAATATGCTTTCATCTCAATTAACTCTTATACCTAGCATCAAACATAGTGATTCTCAAGAGGATCCTTGTTTGGAACTGGCTATCATTCCTACTATGTTGGATATAGTCCCTCTTGCGAGTTACCCACCTACCCTAAATGATATATAATGAGATGGGGAAAGTAGGCAGCACACTTGAGTGACTTGTCCTTCACGGTAGCTTTTTTGTGTGTTTTCCTTCTATATTGTGCTTCTCCTATAAGATGTTTGCTAGATGTTGTTAGATTATTTTATACGATCCTTGTTACTTAGTTGGTACAAGGTGATGAAGGAATCAACACTCTTGTTCAAATTCTTCTATATGTATCTCCACTCTTCTATGAGTTGTTCAATGTTATGTTGTAGCTGTGCTATTGTTCATAAATGTTTCCTTGTGTAATCTTCTTGGATTCAAGATATGGTAGCACTAAATCCTTTTGGTCTCCATGTCATGGTCTGAAAAGATTCTCCTTCATATATCTTATGTGATCTTTCCTCCTTTGTGATTGTAGTTCTACTTTCTTTGGGGAATGATGTCAATTCATTTGCAATAATATCATATATATATTATCTTATGATCATACTGAGCCCATGGTAGGTAGATCCCTTCCATGTTCTCTATATGTTTCTGTGTTATTTCCCTTGATTTGTCTTTTTCTGGGGGCATTTCGACATGGAAATGTAATCAGTGGAGTTGTTTATGTTTTTGTTAAATCCATTGCTCTTGTTAAAGTGTCAGCAATGACTTTAACGTAGGGGCATACGCTCTACTCACTTGTTGCACACATGCACTTATAAAAAAATTCAAAACATGCTAAATCTTCTAAAGGTAACGCACATAAGTTGCTAAATCCTGAGGAAGAAACACACTTTAAATTTACTTTTCAATTTTTCTTTTTGGATTAAAAATTGATCCTTAAAGTATGGATTTATATTAGGATCTCTTGATCCCTCCAGTTTCAAATACACATATATTGTGATCCCTTAAGGTCAGAAGTGTCCTTAAGACTAGATCTCTTTTGTTTTTTATTCTTATGGAATAGAATATTCCTAAGGATAAATCCTTGATGGGTTGACTAGTGAGTAGCCACATTCACTAGGTAGTTCAATTCCATCTTTTCAGTTGCACCTTTTTCCAGTGTGGTTCACAATGGGACATAAGTTCTCATTGGGTGAGGTAATCACACTTTTTCTTTCTTTCTTTAGAGATGTCTCTCTTATCTATGATTTAAGAGTCATTGAAGACTTGAGTCCCTGGGGGCTTGGGGTTTCTCTTTGTCCCTTAGATTACGATAAGATTATCTTGTTATTTTTAGATCCTTTACCAAGAGTTTGCATCGAGTCCATACTCTTGCTAAAGTGGGGGCTTAATGTATCATATTAAAATGGAAGCACTTTGATGTTAAGAGCATTTAGCCCTCCGAATAAGTGGTTTGGGGTCATGTTAAGCACCTTTATTGGGTCTTTGCATGTATTTGGCTTTCCCCCACTTTCCACTTCTTCTCCGCGCTTGATTTCTTCATTCTGGGTGAAATTAGGGTTAAGTTCTTAAGGACTTTCTTGATTTCCCTCTTTCTATGGCTCTATTTTCTAGGTAGGATTCAAAAATGTGACCTCCCAGCCCATCATCACATCATTCAGAGGATTTTCTATCTATTCCTAACACTGGGTCCTGCTTAGATATCAAATTCTGCATTTCTGGCATTTCTGGGAACCTTTTCTGCAAATCTTGACAAAGTTAGGGTTTGAAGTCAAGGAAAACCTTGACCCTGACCAGGTTAGGGTTGACTCCAACCTTAACCTCCTCCTACCAAAATTTCAAAGTTTCATTTCCCACTCATTTGGCTTTCGGGAAAGTTATTTCCCGCTTTGGGGTCAGCTTTTTCGGGCTTCGAAATGGTAAATCCTTTAATGGTATTTAATTAAGGTATATTTTCTAAAGGTGAGGACCTAATTGGGATTTAATTCTTCAAGGTGGCCCATCTAGAGGAGTGTTCCCTAGTTCACTATAAAAGGAGGCCTTCCTCTCTCATTTTCATATCACATTCACATCAAGTTTTCTCAATCAAGCAATCAAGCTCTCAAGTGCAAGCAAGTCTTCAAGCATTCATCCATTAAGGAGTTCCATTGTTAGCTATTGAAGGATTCAATCTCCTTGGAACTCCCTTGAAGATCCATCCTTCTCTATTCATTCAAGCCTTCTCATATGCAAAGATCAAATCAAGATTGGTATTGAAGATCAAAATACCATTGATTGGAGACATCGTACATTCATTGAAGCATTCTTACTTATGGATTTGAGGATTCGAATCCTCTAGAAGGACTTCAACATAAGTGAGGTGATTTGTTTCAATTACTTTGTTTATGCACCATATATTTCAATTCAATTTCAAGGTTAGTTCCTAAATTGGGGTTTGACTAAGGCAAACCCCCCATACAACCCAAAACCCCCATTTTCATGTAGGTACAAGTGTGAAATCCTAGATCTGAGAATGAATTTAGGTACCCTTTTCAGTAATCTTTCAGGATCTGTGAACAAAATCGCAATCAAAATTCAAATAAATAATGTGGTCTTTAACCTTTTAAAAGGTCAAATTCGACCTGTGTGAATTTGAAGAAAAGATTTCTAGGTTTTGTCCACCTTGGCATTTCCAGTCTAGAACAAGTGACAGGATCTTCAGAAAGTTCATACAAAAGCTAGAATTCAGCATTTTCTAGATCTACCCTAATTCAAGGTTAGTATTTATAGTTCAATTATTTTAGATTTAAAGCTTAATCCAACTATAGGGAAGTATAGGATTTATTCTTTCTTTCATATTCTTCATAGATTGATTCAATTGTGTATTAACCTCTTGGTTGATCAAATTGGATCTCTCCTTTGGGAATTTGGTTTTAGGAGTGAATCTTACATTTTCCCCACACACATATACAAATAGTGGTGATTCCAAATTACCACTATTCAATGAGAAGAAGAATTTAACATTGACTTAGAATAAGTGGTTGAATATCATAGATGTGTGGAAAATAAAAGCTATTAAAAACTTAATTGCAAGCGGATAAAATTTTGTTTAACTGTGAACTGTTAAAAATTTAGAATAAAACCTATGTTAATTGTGTGCCCTTAGTTGTAGATAGAAAATAATGATGTTCTCTCAGTCCCTGGTAGAAAATCTTGTCCTAAACATCGAGAAAAAATCCCTTCAAAATGTTTGCAATGAATTCAAATTTACAAGGGGTACATTATTTTTCAAATTGTTTTTATTTGTCACGGTTTTGAAAGCCTAATCTCTTCACTTCTAATGGTGTTCATGCCACCATTAGAAGTGGCATGACCACCATTAGAAGTGGCCCTTGAATTTCCACTTCTTATGGTGTTCAATTTCAAGAGGTACAGATCAGTCAACTAAGGGTGGGTTCTTTGTTTCCTCATCAACTAAGTTCAAATTAAAATTGATGCTAGTTTTGGTTTTATTGTAAAAAAATGTTGAATAAGTGGTTGAATATCAGAGAAGTGTGGAAAATAAAAGCTATTAAAAATGCAATCGCAATCCAACGAAACTTTGTTTAAATGTAAACTGTTAAAAATTTAGAATAAAACCTTTGTTAATTGTGTGCCCTTAGTTGTAGACATAAAATAATGAGGTGCTCTTAGTCACTGACATAAAATCATGTCCTAAACATGAAAAAAAAAAAAAACCCCAAAATGTTTGCAATGAATTCAAATTTACATGGGGCACCATTAGAAGTGTAGAGATTAGGGTTTCAAACCCGTGACAAATGAAAACAATTTGAAAAAAAATTAAAAAATGTACCCTTCATTAAGAAAATGCCAAAAAAATTGAATCTCTTACCAAGGCTGCAATGAAATGGTTGAAATTGAATGCCTATTCCTCTTGATGCTTTCTCGGGTTTGAGAATAGTAATGTGGAAGAGAAGGAGATGCCATAACTTATAGGCTAGATGCATATAGAGGGTGTCGCCATACAACTTCCCTCCTTATACCACCTCCTTCAACACTCCTTTCCTCACAAACTATGCCAAAATGAAATAAAATGAAATGTGCTAGTAGGCGGGATATATGTATAAAATTTGACTTTTTTTAATTTCTAGTCCCATGTTGGTTGGAATTATCACCACTATTTAGGGTCGTAATTCTGACCAACATGGGAATAGAAGTAAAAAAACAAATTTTTCTTCTATAAACTGACCATGGAAAATCATTTTATAACTTGGTCGGAAATGTTGGTCTAAAAAGTGGGTCAAATGTACTAGTGGAAGATGCTTATCAATATGCTCTGAAAGCAGAAGATAACTTGAAAAGAAGAAAACATAGTAATCTCTGAGGGAAGGAAAAGATTGATCACTCAGTGAAGGATAAACCGATGGTTGAAGATGAACTGAAATATGTGGAATTAAAAAAGAAGATAGGTAGGGTTATCTTTAAGGGTACATTTTATAATTGTGGTGAAGAAGGAAACCGATCTTTTAAGTGTACAAAAAATAAGTTTGGTGATTGAAGGAATGTTGTAGTGACTGAGAACATTCAGAATGAACCTGAATCTGAGAACTTGTTGATTCAGAGAACATTGCTCGGTGCAAAGGAGGAACCTTGTCAGAGGAGTAATTTGTTTAGAACTTGGTGCAAGTCTGGAGGTAAACTTTGTGATGTCATTGTTGATAGTGGTTGTACTGATAACCTTGTTGCTGAGGACATGGTTCATAAACTTGGTTTGAAGATAATGAAGCATCCTCATCCTTATAGGATTGGCTGGTTATAAGATGTTCATGCTCTGGAAGTGAGGGAGTAGTGCTTGGTTGATTTTCAGATTGACTAGTATAAGGATCAAGTGTTGTGTGATACTATGGAGATGAATAGTTGTCATATATTTCTTGGTAGAATTTGGCAGTATGATTACAGAGCTATGTATGATTCTGTCAAGAATGTGTTTACTATTGAGAAGAATAACAAGAAGCTTTCCCTGATGCCTTTGTTGGATACAACACTCGGTAGGAGAAACCTCAGCTTTGGTAGTCAAGATGAGTTGAGAAATTCTAAAAGGATTGGTCAGTATGGAGAACAAGCATGTGTGTTATCAAGAAAAGATTTGAAAAGATAGAGGAAGAAGAAGTGGAAGAGTTTGCAAGGTGAATACTTGAAGGACTTGTATGTGAAGAACCAGTTTGGGTTTTATGTGTTGAATCCCAGAAGATGTTCTTCCAACCTATTAGAACATATTTTCAAACCTGGGGTGTTTGATGTAGGGGCATTCTAGGGTACTCGGCGAATCTGCATGGTGGTGTGTTGTTTTGGTTATGTGTTACTCGGTTACAGCTTTACCCAACAACCTCAGTTATTGAAGGAAGCTCGATTGCTGAAGGAACTTGGTGAAACTTCTTACACTTGGTGGAACTTGTACTCAGCGATGCCTGTGGTGCTTGGTCGACATGCTTGCTTGGCAATGAGTGTGTTGTTCAGTGTTTCTTGGCGTGCTTAGTTGTTTCTCTGGTGCTTGGTAGTTTTGGTTTACGGACTAGAGTTCTTGGAGATTTGGTTGGCCGACTTGGTGCATTTATTATTTGTAGCTATTTTTGTATTCTCCTATGTAGATCTTGAGACCGACATGGAGAATTAATTGTTTGTAAGGCTATTTAAGAGCTGACTGTTGTTATATTTAATATTTGTTTTTAGTAGAAGCTGACTTGGATTAGGAGTTAATTATTTCTTCTAGCTGACTTGTGGCTGAGGAAATGTATTTAAGGAGTGTTTGGGTAGATGTTTAGGAGTCAATGGATTGGTAGAGAGAGAAGGATAGACTTGGATCCTATGATATCTTGAAGATCAGATTGTTTATCTGATAGTTTGTAATAGAAGAGCTAGTGGTTTGCATGCTTGGAGACTTGGAGGCTTGCGAGCTCAAGTTTAGATCAGCCTTAGTGTTTCTAGCAGTTTTTTATTATTTTAGAGCTGGACTAGCTGGAAGATTGCAGAAATACTTTGATTTCATTTGGCTCTAACCTAGAAATCCTTACAACTGAGCATGTTAATGAAAATTAAATTGAAAACATTGTCTTGTTGTGTTATTCTACATTGTAGTGTTTGGTTGCTTATTTGGACTATCCTTAATTAGATCCTCCTTACTTGTCTTGCATCACTTTTCCTAAAAGATATTGTCTCCGTTGCAAGAATGTAGAATCAGTGCTTCATTTGTTTCTACACTGTGATTTCTTCCAACAAGTATGGGTTGTGTTTCTTTTGAAATGGGATATATTCTAGATTTTCCCAAACTCTATGGAAGATTTCTTCTCTCAATGGAAATGTCCAAGCTCCAATAAAAATATCATTGAGCTTTAGAATCTCTCATTTCCTTATATATTTTGCAATATTTGGAAGGAAAGAAACAAAAAAAAATTCAGAGATAAAGCCTCTACCCCGGTTTTTATTGCTAACAAAATCAATAGAGGAATTTTTGAATGTCTCAATTTTTTTGACTTAAATAGCCAAAGGGCTCAATTGGAATTTGAGAAAATATGGAAGACAACCCTTCACCCTCACAAAACCATTAACCCTAGGGAAGGCTTGGTTTGGTTGTCTACCCCTCCTAGATAGATCAAGGTTAACTTTGATAGAGCTTCTAAGGGTAATCTAGGGAAGGTTGGTTTTGGGGCCCGGAATCATTTAGAATTCTACTGGATGTTACCTGGTTGTGGTGGTTGGTCCTTTGGGTGATCAATCTAATCATTATGCCAAAGTTGTGGGGGCATGGAAACCTCTATCAATTGCAAAATATTTGAACTCTGATAATTTATGGTTGGAAGGGGACTCCATGAACATAATTAATTGTCTTGATGGGTTTAATAAGCCATCTTGGACTATTGATACTATAATTAAAAAATCTCATGACATCATTAAGTCCTCTAAATTTGTGGTCATTAAGCATGATTACTATGAAATTAATACTTTCGCAGACATGCATGCTAATTATGGGGTAATTTGTAGTGAAAAAATTAATTGGACAAGGGAGAATTTGTTGCCTTAAGATATATCTTCCATAGTATGATATGAAAGGACTATGATGAAGGTTGGAAACACTCCCAATAACGAGTAATATGATTTATTGTAATTGTTACCCTAATTATGTCATGGGAATGTGCCTATGTGGAGGCAAAATTTATATAATGTTTATTCATACACTTTTTGCGTGTTTGGCATTGCGTTAATTTGGGATTTTTTTTCTTTCTAAGCTATTTTCTAGAGGCTGCCTCTATTACTATTAGTTTTGAGAAAATGAGAGGGGATTTATGTAGGGAAAACCTAATGATTATAGAAAATGGGAAGAGGAACCTAAGATTTGGAAGAAATTGTTGAAATGGAAAATTATGACTTTCATGAAGTGCTTGAAAGGGTATGATAAGGTCAGAGCTAAGATGGTGGTTTAAAAAAATTCTGAGTAGTGAGAGAAGGGCCATTTCTCTTTGTATGGGAGAAGGTTTAAGATCACGACTGAGCTCATTGGTACTATTACTAGGATTCCACATACTTGGTTGAGTCTCTATTATGACATGAAGATTTTGGATAGGGCTATGAGAACTTTCCCTAGGGATGATGAAGAATGTGAGCTATTGGGTGAGCTAGTTTTTGGGTACTTCAACATCGCAAAAATCAAAGAGTTGTGGAAGTTGGTTTTCACCATCATCATGGAGTATGTTATGGTTGACGGGAGGTTTACGAGAGCCCACACTTACCACTTTGTTCTCCTAAATCACTTCAGACACAAGAAGAGGATTTCCCTGCCCTACTACCTTTGCTGCTCCTTAATGGACAACCTCAACAAACATATGAACAAGGTCAATTCCCCTATTATTTAGAATGGTCTTATTCTGCTTATCTAGGAGAACTGTAAAAAAAATTGGCGATGAATGAAAATAAAAATGAGCAGTTTTTTTTTCATCAGTTATTAGGAAATGACAGTTCCTAGTGGGGAAGGGGAAAGCTCGGGTCATTTTGACCAAATGCCAACAAAAAAAAGTGAAAATTGATAAGGAAATTGAGAAGGATGATGCTAAGGGAATGGATATTGTTGAGGAAGGATATGTAAGTGGGGATGAAGTTGGAGAAATGGTTAAAGAGGAAACAGATGAAATCTCAGAGGACAAGGGTGAGGATCATGGTGACGATCAGGAGAAGATGGGTATTGATATGGGTCAGGATATGGTGTATAGTGAAGGAACTGAGAAGGAAATTGGTATCCATGTGAATCTTAGTGGTGATAAGCTAGAGAATATTCAAAATAGGGAGACTAGTGTCAAGCATGGATCATAGATTCTCTTTAATGAGAGTGAGGATCAGAAAAAGAAAGCATTGGAACTACATGAGGATAAGGATTATCACTCCCATTCCATTGCCAACAATTTGGGTGCAGGGTTTTACAATGAACTTCTAGTTAGCTACGAGGACTCTAAGAAGAATGAAAACTTGTCATCGCAGAAGGGTTCCCCTTCCTCAGTGGATCTTAATGTGGAGTACCCTGATACTTTTGATGACTCTAAAATCCATTTGGCTATTTCTATTTTTAAAGATGCTCTGAAGTATGATAGATGGGTCTTCTAAAAAATGAAGAGTTTGGTGCTCACGAATAAGATTTTGAAAGAAAGGATTAAAATGATGGATGATGAGGGCAAAAACCGAATGGGCAGGTTAGTCAATTTGGAGAAAAAGGTCATTGATTTATTCAGTAAGGTGGATAACAGTACTAAAACATTGAGGAAAACCTTCATGGTTTACCAGGAGGGCTTGGTTCTCTCAACCAACAACATGGAAGCCCGTGCTAGCTATCTTGAAGGGAACGACCCCTCAACATACATTGTGTATCTCAAGAAGGATTTTGATGATGAGGAAACCGTGCCCTCTAGTCCAAGAAAGCATACTATGGTGAGACTGAAGAAGAAGAAAGATTCAGCTTGCAATGATGTCTGGGTGAACCCACAATAATGGGTTACACTTTTTTGCCTGAACGGACACTGAAATCTACATTTTGAAAAAAATATTAGATTCAGATGCATATTGTTGTTAAACCATTTGAAATGAGAAGATAAATTAAATTAGATTCTTTTAGGATTTTTTGTCTAGATTCTAAATATATATTTTTAATTTTCTTTTGAATTGATTTGAATGATTTTTTCTTTCTCCCACGAAAACTAGTATGTTGTTGAAAATGTTATTTTCAAAGAGTTACAATGTTTTCATAGAGCATAATTTTTTTCCCTAAAATAGATATCAATGTTCTTCTTTTGAATTTAGTTTTGTAACATCCATACAGAAGGAATTCAATTGGTTTGATGGCATTATCATGATTATTACATATTTTATTAACGATTGAAGTTGACTAAACCATAATTTTGACATACCTTGACTACATAGCTTATAACTTTCTATGTATTCATCTAATTTCAAATTTATTTATTTTCATAGAAAGTAGACTCGAAGATGGAGGGAACTATTATTTTTCACAACAAAAATTCTCTTTTCTACTATTTTTAATTGAAGGTCAAACTCAAAGGTTTATATTTGATCAAAAACCTACATTTGATTAACATCAAAAAACATACACATAACAAACTAAAAAATTGTCAAATTTATAATTTTTAGAAATATTGTTCCAAGTACTTGTGCTATGCAAAATGATGTCTCCTTATCATTCCATTTGACCTTGCGATTGAGCCTCGAAGACATGAAATATTCAAAATTTTATAAAACTCAAAAAATTTCCCTTACTCAGGGACTTTCGATTGAAAGTATCTATTTTCGATAGAAAGTACTTTCTATCAAAAGTACTTGAATGGTTAAACGTTGGTTAATCCATTTACAAAGTTACTTTTGATAGAAAGTATCGAATTTTGATAGAAAGTTAGAAATGACTTTCGATAGAAACCTCTGTCTGCCAATTTGGTGTTGTTTCAGGTTAATAATAATTACATACAAATAAATATATGTTTTTCTCATCTTATTAATTTGAAAGCTATAAAATAATTCACATTTTGGAGAAGGAAGAATTTTAAAATTATATTTTTCAAAATTTGTCAAAATTTAGTGGAACAATTTTGCAAAGTGATGGGAAATAAAAAGAGAAGGCTAAACAAGAGTAGATGACATTATTCAAAAGAGACTGAACAAAGACTACATGAAGAAGCATGAGAAAGATATATCATAGGAAAAATGGTCTCTCTCTCTCTCTCTCTCTCTCTCTGGATACTTTAAGTTGATGGTTAGGACCTATCTTAATGCAACATGTACACATGATATTGCAATACCCAATTAGACCTAATTTGATAAAGAAGACCTAATTAGAATTAATATGACTAATTAGACCTAATAAGACCTAGATAAGCCTAATTAGACCTAATAAGACTAAGAATCTATATAATTATATACCTAAGTAGACCTAATGTGAGTATTATGACCCCTTAAGACCTAATGCTCAACCTATTAGGACCTAATATGAGTAATATTTGATGATTTAGGACCTAATATGAGTAACAAGACCCAAATTAGGTCCTTATATCATTAATAGGATGGGCCTTGGACATAATTAGACCTATTTAAACCTAATAATACTAATTAACACCTAATAAGATATGTAACTAGTCCTAAGTATACCTAATATGAGTAATAGGACCTGTTAAGACCTAATTAGACATAATAGCTGACCTATTATGACCTAATTTGTTAAATTTTGTAATAAGACATAAGAGTACCCCTTACTTGACCTAAACTTGACTAATTAACACAAGTAATGTAAGACCTAATTAGACCTTTAATAAGACTAATTAACACCTAATATGAGTAATAGGACCTACTTGTACACCTAATATGAGAAAGATGACCCCTTAGGCATAATTAAACCTATTATGAAGTTTAATATGGATAATATAACCCCTAAGGCCTATTTGGACTAATAAACCCCTAATATTTCCTAACAAGACCTAATTATACTAATTTTTGTACAGAATCTACATGTGAGTAATATGGCCTAATATGAGTAATAGGAACTAATATTGAATAGTAATAGTACCTAATTAGGGGCCTATTTATGAACTTAATAGGACCCCTTAGATAAAATTAGTCCTAATAAGCCCTAATTATCTATCTACTATGAGTAATAAGACCCCTTCTAGGTGTAATTAGATCTAATTAGACTAATTAAAACCTAATATGCTCGTAATATGACCCCTTAAGACCTAATTAGACCCAATATGCTTAATATGATCTCATAAGACCAAATTAGACCTATTAGGACCTAATTATACCTAATTAGACACAATTATACCTATTAGGATATAATTTGTAACCTAGTTATCTAGGTCTATTAAGACATATGATATGTAATATGACCCCTTAAAACCTATTAGGGCCTATTTACACCCAATTAGACATATTAGGACATAATTAGACCCATAAGACCTATTAGGCTCTAATTAGACCTATTAGGACCTATGATAGGTTATATGACCCCTTAAGACCCCATTAGACCCACTATGAGTAATATGACCCCTTAAGACCTATTAGCACCTAATTAGACCTATTAGGAGCATATTAGACCTATTAGGACCTAATTAGACCTATTATGACCTAATTAGAACTATTAGGACCTATGATAGGTTATATGACCCCTTAAGACCCCATTAGACCCACTATAAGTAATATAACCCCTTAAGGATTATTAGCACCTCATTATACCCAATTAAACCTATTAGGACATAATTAAGAGATATTAGCACCTAATTAGACATATTAGGACATCATATTAGCAATAAGGCCCCTTAGACCAAATTGGTCCTAATACTTGCCCTAATTAACTATCTAATATGAGTAAAAGGACCCCTTCTAGGTGTAATTAGATCTAATTAGACTACTTAACACCTAATATACTCATACTATGACCCCTTAAAACCTAATTAGAGCTGATATGCTTAATATGATCTCTTAAGACCCAATTAGACCTATTAGGACCTAATTAGACCTATTAGGACGTAATTTATAACCTAGTTATCTAGGTCCATTAAGACAAATGATAGGTAATATGACCCCGTAAAATCTATTAGGACCTAATTAGACCCATAAGACCTATTAGGACCTTATTAGACCTAGTTACACCTATTAGGAGCTATGATAGGTTATATGACCCTTTAAGACCTCATTAGACCCACTATGAGTAATATGACCCTTAAGACCTATTAGAACCTAATTAGACCCAATTAGACCTATTAGGGCCTAATTAGACCCAATTAGACCTATTATGACCCAATTATACCTATTAAGACCTATGATAGGTTATATGACCCCTTAAGACCCCATTAGACCCACTATGAGTACAATATAGCCCCTTAAGACCTTTTAGCACCTAATTAGACCTATTAGGACCTAATTAGACCCAATTATATCTATTAGGACCCAATTAGACCCAATTAGACCTACTAGGACCTACTAGACCCAATTAGACCTATTATGACTTAATTAGACCTATTAGGACCTATGATAGGTTATATGACCCCTTAAGACTCCATTAGACCCACCATGAGTACAATATGACCCCTTAAGATATATTAGCACCTAATTAGACCCAATTAGACCTATTAGGCCTTAGTTCAACCCAGTTAGACCTATTATGACCTAATTATACCTATTAGGACCTATGATAGGTTATGTGACTCTTTAAGACCCCATTAGACCCACTATGAGTACAATATGACCCCTTAGGACCTACTAGTACCTAATTAAACCCAATTAGACCTATTAGGACCTAATTATATTCAATTAAACCTATTATGACCCAATTGGACCTATTAGGACCTATGATAGGTTATATGACCTATTGGGACTTGTCTTATGATTGATAGGACTCTATACATATTAAATTTCATTCAAACTTTTGTTTAATAATTTTAACTTCATATGTAGGAAATCCTCAATAAGTACAACCTTTTGAATTTGGAGAAGGGTCATCGCAAGCTGAACAAGCCCAACCTTTAGAATATGGAGAAGGGTCATTGCAAGTTCAACAAGAACAAACTTAAGAAGTTGGAGAAGGGTCATCACAAGCTCAACAAGAACAAATTTTAGAATATCAAACAAATACACATCTCTCTCTCTCTCTCTCTCTCTCTCTCTCTCTCTCTCTCTCTCTCTCTCTCTCTCTCTCTCTCTCTCTCTCTCTCTCTCTCACTATTTCAATTTGGTCTCTTTGCAGTGAATATGCATTTTGGGTCTTTCCCTTTAAGACTATTATTTTTTTTTTGGTGCATAGCCTTTGATGAAGAAAATGTTGGACAAGGGGCATCCCAAGTTAAATTAATGGACTTTTGAGAAGGTTCATCCTAAGGTCAAATAAGTATTTGTTTCTCTCATTAGTTTAGTAATTATTCCCTTTGACATGAGCCCGTTTCTACTTATTTCATCAAGGTCCCCTTAAGATGAGCTATTAAGAGAGTTTTTAAATTTTGTTTGTAGCCAAAGTACAAGCAATAGATGATAATGTTAGTCTACCCCAACAGCTGAAGAGGAAAATTAATCGTAAAAGCATATATATCATTTAATTGAAATGGATGTGGAAAAATTGAGAGATTATGCTAAACAACCCATAAATACTACGAAAAGGGAATTGAATAAAATGTATAAGAAAATATTTGCACAATTTGAGAATCTTGGTAGACTTGAAAAAATACAACTATTATACATTACACTTCTTAAAGATGATTTAAAAGAGCCATTAAAATTGTTGGGCGAAGATGCAAGTTTGAAAAAGACAAAATCATGTAACACACAAAAAATATTGTTGAAAGTTTTAAGGAAGTTTTGCATTCCATTGGGAAAAAAATAGATCTATAGATAACTCCATTTCAAGAAAAGTGATACTGACATCTATTTTAAATAAAAATAGGTCCCAAAATAGACAAATTTCTTCACTTTCATCTCATATCAGGTACAATAGGAAGATAATAACACATTATTTAAAAAAGAGAATCAATTTGGATGATACTACATTGGAAGGTAATTGGGAACTAATGTGTAGAGCTCCTCACTCTGATAGGATTAAGGAAATAGTTAGGAACTTGGTTATGATATTTTGGACTGATCATACTCATCCTTCTCCAAATACAAGAGATGTTATGAGGAAGAGAATTAGGCCTAAGGAATGCTTCTACCACAAAAAACATTGGTTGGACACCACAACATGAATTGTATCTCTCATTTTGTAATTCAAATCCTGATATTAAGATTGGACAAACAATGTTTGAAAGATTAAAGCCATATTTTGTAAAGATAAATAAATATTTTGAAACTTGATGTTTTTGATATCATATTGAACTCGATCTCGACTATGAAGGGTTTAGAAAGATGAGAGAAGAAAGTAGTGGTTCTCAAAATGATTTTCCTAAATGTACAATCTAATCCATAACATAAATCTTATGTAACAAATCAATTGATCATGAAATACCTAGAATAGATTGCATAAGAGGAACTTGTCAAATATGTAGGGATTTGGATACATTTCCTTTGAGACTTGAAGATAGTGATATGATGAGGATGGTAAAATGTAAAAGTTACGAGTACATAAAGTCTGAAACAAAAGTTGGGAAAGAATCAACAAGGTTGGAATCTGTAGAGGAGGAGATACCCATTGCAACATTTATGGAAAATTTTCATAAATTGATTCAACCATATATGCATCATGTTTTTTTGCTAAATGAAAAGCAAAACAGTTCAAAATACTGAAAGAAACTTTTCTAGTTGGAGCAATTTTATCAGTTGTTGACTTTGCAGAGAATTACTCTTTTGTATCTCAAAAACAACTTTGAGAAGAATAC
>BSBK01004518.1:245000-460000 GCA_027943335.1 Chamaecyparis obtusa
ATTAGTCCATGTAAATAGTTCCTCAGGGGGAATCAGTGCATCTTCCACAATGTCTAATAATATCTAGATAGATCTATATATGTGTACTTGAAAAATTTTATTTACTGTCAAATGAAGTCTACATATATGTATGTATGTATGTATGTATGTATGTATGTATGTATATATATGTGTGTGTGTGTGTGTGTGTCTGTATATGTATATGTATATGTATATATATATATGTGTGTGTGTGTGTGTGTGTGTGTGTGTGTGTGTGTGTGTACATGTATATCTACATATATACATGTATATATACATATATATGTATATACATGAATATATACTAAAACTAATAAATAATATAAAATCAACAGTGAAATAGCTCTGAAAGTGACATTTCAAAGTTGGATGGCTCACTTTCCACTCCTCCGAAACTGTGAAAATGATATTTTTGGTGGGGTTTAAATCTCACCAAAATTTTAAATAATTGACTTTCAATCAAAAGTCTTGTACTTACTTTCGATCGAAATAAGTACAAGACTTTTGATTGAAAGTATGAAACACACACACACACACACACACACACACACACACACACATATATATATATATCTATGTGTGTGTGTGTGTGTGTGTGTCTACATATATACATGTATATATACATATATATGTATATACATGAATATATATTAAAACTAATAAATAATATAAAATGAACAGTGAAATAGCTCTGAAAATGACATTTCAAAGTTGGATGGCTCACTTTCCACTCCTCCGAAACTGTGAAAATGATATTTTCGATGGGGTTTAAATCTCACCAAAATTTTAAATAATTGACTTTCAATCAAAAGTGTTGTACTTACTTTCGATCAAAATAAGTACAAGACTTTTGATTGAAAGTATGAAATTTCATACTTTTGATTGAAAGTATGTAACTTGCGATCGAAAGTAGGTGAGTAAGTCCTTTGTTTCACAATTTTTGGGAGGAATTGCATCCTCCAAAAAATTGTTACCCACTATTGTGGGTTCACCCATCTCAGTTCTTCGTGAGACAGTTAAAAATATGGGTGAAATCGGTGAAGAGGTTGGCGAAATTATCAAGAAAATGATTTAGGTGGTGATCAATTTTTTTTCGTGGGCTCATTTTGTTTGTGGGGTTATGCTAGCTTTGTTCGGTGGTGCTACTGGCTTTTCTACTGGGTGGTTGTGGTTTTTGTTGTTTGTTGTGTTTTGCGTTCTTTAAAGCGTTATCTTTAGTTTCTTTGTAAAGGGTTGTGAGGCCCATTCAAAACCCGATTTTTCTTTAATCCAAAACATTCTTATCTTGCAACTCATATTTGAAAATTCTAAAATAATTAAATATTTTATAAATAATGTATGAAATTCTTCTCAAGATACATATAAATATTAAAATATTTTATCTCTTTATTACTTTGAATATATATAAAAGATTTAACTTTATTTATTCATACTTGACACAATTATGATTAGTGTGTTTAAAATTTGGTTTATTTATTACACCTAATATTTATTAAACATTGATAACCAAATGATTTGTGCACATTAAAGAACTTATTAGTTTGTTTGTTTGATTGCAAGTTAGATGAAATACTAAATAATGTTTTATTGATATATGAAATATATTGATGTTGAGTTGTACCTAGCCTACATTTAAATCAGTATCACACCTCATATTTAAACCACACAACAAATACTTTTATCACAATACGACAAACCAAGGTAGTCCTCACTACATGCATGTGATAAAGATTACTTGCAAGACTAAATTATCTGAAAAGATTATTGAATCCATCCCAAAATTGATATGTTATAATTCATCTATCAACTACCCAACAAAGAATATTATTACAATGCTAAAAGAACACATGTTCTTTACATAACATTTTTTTCACTATAAATTATTCATTATACTAAATGTTCTAGTTTAATTATTTTATATAAGAAAAATGATATATTTTAAAATCTTAAAGTTTTATACTACTAATTACATAAGTTTTTGGTAATTGGCATATTGATCTTAATGATATGCACCTAAACATTGATAAGAAAATGATTTTTTCATTAAGGAACAAGTATTAGTAGGATTAGTTGATTGCAAGTTAGATGAAACAATAATATAATTTTATTAGATTCCTATTAATATGTTGTACATAATTTTATTAATCTATTAGTAACACATTAAATATATAGATGTTGAGTTGTATCTAACCTATTTACAAATTATTGTTATAATTCATCTTTCAACTAAACAACAAATACTTTTATTATAATACTACAAAGCAAGGTACTTTTCACTACATCAATGCATACTCAAGATGGCTTTCAATAATAAATTATCTCAAACTAATTTTGAACCCATCCTTAAATTAATATGCCATAGATGACTACCGAATAAAGACTATTATTATACTTATTTTATTTAACAAAAAAAACCTGTTTCCAAATCTTGATTTTGCGTAACACTAATTACATAACCCTTTGGTAATCGACATATTACTCTTAATGGTATCTGCCCTTTCTTGCACATGGTCAATAACAACACATAATCGCCAGATACGTGCTTCCAACCAGAAACATTTAAATAATATAAGCCATAACCGAATTCATACCTTTGGATGCCATGTCTTTACACGGTTAGATCCGCGGTTCTGCAGCGAATATATTAGAAAGATTCTCTGAAACAAATTGACGTGTTAGAATTATTTACTTGGTGAAGAAAGTGCCAAGAATGATGAATGGCCCACTGCTTTATTGATTTTGTTGGCAAGCAATAATATCTACATCTAACCCATTACGAAGTATATAGCAGATCCTTTCCTGTATATTTATTCTTCCACTTCCTAAAAGTATATAATTCATTAACAAAAATCAATTATCATTTAAAATTTATTTTAAAACATTTTCACCCGTATAATAGAATACACTTGCTCTTTAAACTGGTAGTTCAATATAGGATTTTCATTACAAAAATTGAAAATAATAACGTAATTTTTCCGGTAACACATCACTCAACTAACTCAAAAACATATTTCAGATAGTTACCTAACATTCCTATCAAGCAGATGCATATCCTCATCGGCATAGCACATTCACGGGTAGTCCACCTTTCATACGCATGGTCAGCGACACGACATAATCTGGACACTTGATCCCATCTTGGATCTTAAAACTGAAATCGTGAATAACAGAAGCCACAATAGATTTCATCTGAATGAAAGCCATCTCTTTACCCAGACATAATCGAGGTCCTGCATGGAACACTGGAAACTTATACGGATTCTCTCCCACAAATTCCCCTTCTTTCAACCATCTCTCGGGGTTAAACTGCAAACAGTCACTACCCCAAATATTTTCCATCCTGCCCATCGAATAACTAAAGTAATTCAAATGCGTTCCATTCCTCACACGAGTCCCGTCTGGTAAAACATCATCTTTGGAGGCAAGTTTAGTATCTACAGGCACAGGAGGGTAAAGCCGCATTGACTCGCACAGAGCAGCATGCAGATATTGCATATCCTTCAATTCCTCAAAGCTGAAACTAATCCCTTCTTCACCGGCTGATTGTGCTTGCGATCTCTTTGCCAAGATCTGTAAGATTTCAGCGTGAATGCTTTCTTCTACACTCTGGTGAGAAGAGAGCTTTGATACTATAAATATATATGAATCTAACATATCCTCAGCCAAACTATTCAATGTGACCTATGCAGTCAGTTTTCCTGAAAGTCCTTCTAGGCTGGAAAGTGAAGGGATGTCCGCTGCACTATATATGTCATATGAGGTTTTATTAGAGGATGCTATACCTGATGATCTGGAGTGTCATTGTGACATCAAGTACTGGCCATCTTGATCACTAGATATGGATGCGACAACTATTGTAATGTCCCCCACATTATCAATCTCACCTGAAAGTTGGGTGCAACAAATGTCATTATCTGCCACAAGAGCCAATGAAGGAACTATAACAAGTTCCCTCTAACTAACAATGGCCCTGTGTACTGGCTTTTGGTGATCATCTCGACGAAAATAATCTCTATCAGTAAGCCTGCCATGTCCCTATCCTAGATGTGCTAGAAAATCAGTGTAATTAACGACCCTCTCTAAAAAATCCTCAACAAAAGTCTATTGTGCAAAATAGAATGTAATTTGGTCATTATTTGGATAATGACTATGGGTAGCTAAAAACCGTGGGTATATCAATGTTGATATAGTAGTATCCTGACACCTGGTAACCTAATATCCCTTCACATATTGTAAGTCTTCATAAGATGACAAAGTTTTCCTTTTCAGGGTTGCTTTAAGCACTAAAGCCTATACCTCTTTAAGAGAAAGACTGAAGCCAACCTCTCATCTCTTCCTCTCAAGTATAGCCTCTATATAATATCTGGTACATAGAGAGTGGCACCATGAATATCATCTCTGATACTAATCAAGCTATAAAGTATGGACTAACATGTGCTCTTATAGAAACTACAACTAGTCGGACTATTTATGGAATAATATTTCAATTGCTCAATTTTCCTATTAGTCCATATAAATAGTTCCTTGGGTGGAATCAATGCATCTTCCACGATGTCTAATAATATCTAGATAGATCTATATATGTGTACCTGAAAGATTTTATTTACCGTCAAATGAAGTCTACATATATGTTTTCCTAATTTAATTAAAAATAAAATTAAAATATATTTTTCTACATTATTGAAGTAAAATCAATTACATAAATTACATTTAAATGTAAATAAATGTGCACTACACACAAACACACATATGTGTATGTATGTATGTGCAACATACACATATACGTGCACATGTATATATTCATACATATACATGTATGTATATATGATATGTATACACACATATATATGTCAATATGTATACATACCTATATATATATATATATAGATGTGCATATACATGTGTGTATACATACACATATATGCATACATATATATAACCATACATACATACATACATACATACATATACATATACATACATATATATGTCAATATGTATACATACCTGTATATATATATGTGTGTGTGTGTGTGCACATATATACATATACATATATACATGCACATATGTACACACACACACACACACACATATATATATATATATATGTCAATATGTATACATATTGACATATGTATACACACATTTATATGTCAATATGTATACATATCTGTATATATATATGTGTGTGTGTGTGTGTGCATATATATACATATACATATATACATGCACATATGTACACACACACACATATATGTGTGTGTGTGTGTGTGTGTGTGTGTGTGTGTGTGTGTGTGTGTGAACATGTATATACATGTATACATATGCATTCACACACACACACACATATACATACATACATGTATATATATACATATATATGTACACACACACACACACATACACACACACATATTTATTAAAAATAATAAATAATATAAAATGAACAGTGAAATACCTTTGAAAATGACATTTCAAAGTCGGATGCCTCACTTTCCACTCCGTCGAAACTATGAAAATGATAGTTAAATTTTAACTAATTGACTTTCGATCGAAAGTCTTGTACTTACTTTTGATCAAAATAAGTACAAGACTTTTGATCAAAAGTATGAAATTTCATACTTTGATCGAAAGTATGTAACTTGCAATCAAAACTAGGTGAGTATGTCCTCGCTTTCACGATTTTCAGGAGGAATTGCTTCCTCCAAAAAAATTGTTACCCACTATTGTGGGTTCACCCATCTCATTTCTTTGTGAGACAGTTAAAAATATGGGTGAAATTGGTGAAGAGGTTGGTGAAATTATCAAGAAAATGATATAGGTGGTGCTTGATTTTTTTTGTCGTGGGCTTGTTTTGTTTGTGGGGTTATGCTGGCTTTGTTCGATGGTGTTGCTAGCTTTTCTGCTGGGCGGCTATGGTTTTTGCTGTCTGTTAGGTTTTGGGTTCTTTAAAGCTTTATCTTTAGTTTCTTTGTAAAGGGTTGTGGGGCCCATTCAAAACCTGATTTTTCTTTAATCTAAAACATTCTTATCTTGCAACTCATATTTGAAAATTCTCAAATAATTAAATATTTTATAAATAATGTATGAAATTCTTATTAGGATACTTATAAATATTAAAATATTTCATCTCTTTATTACTTTGAATATATATAAAAGATTTAACTTTATTTATTCATACTTGACACAATTATGATTAGTGTGTTTAAAATTTGTTTTGTTTATTACACCTAATATTTATTAAACATTGATAACCAAATTATTTGTGCACATTAAAGAACTTATTAGTTTGTTTGTTTGATTGCAAGTTAGATGAAATACTAAATAATCTTTTATTGATCTACGAAATATATTGATGTTGAGTTGTACCTAGCCTACATTTAAATCATTATCACACCTCATATTTAAACCACACAACAAATACTTTTATCACAATAGGACAAACCAAGGTACTTCTCACTACATGCATGTGATAAAGATTACTTGCAAGACTAAATTATGTGAAAAGATTATTGAACCCATCCCAAAATTGATATGTTATAATTCATCTATCAACTACCCAACAAAGACTATTATTACAATGCTAAAACAACACATGTTGTTTACCTAACATTTTTTTCACTATAAATTATTCATTATACTAAATGTTGTAGTTTTAATTATTTTATATAAGGAAAATGATATATTATAAAATCTTAAATTTTTGTACTACCAATTACATAATTTTTTGGTAATTGACATATTAATCTTGATGATATGCATCTAAACATTGATAAGAAAATCATTTTTCATTAAGGAACAAGTATCAGTAGGATTAGTTGATTTCAAATTAAATAGAACAATAATATAATTTTATTGCATTCCTATTAATATGCTGTGCATAATTTTATTAATCTATTAGTAACACATTAAATATATAGATGTTGAATTGTATCTAACCTATTTACAAATTGTTATTATTATAATTCATCTTTCAACTAAACAACAAATACCTTTATTATAATACTACAAAGCAAGGTACTTTTCACTGCATCAATGCATACTCAAGATGGCTTTCAAATCGACACTAATTACATAACCCTTGGGTAATCGACATATTACTCTGAATGGTATCTGCCCTTACTTGCACATGGTCAATAACAACACATAATCGCCAGATACGTGCTTTCAACCAGAAACATTTAAATAATATAAGCCATAACCGAATTCATACCCTTCGATGCCATGTCTTTACTCAGTTAGATCCGCGGTTCTGCAGCGAATATATTAGAAAGATTCTCTGAAACAAATTGACGTGTTAGAATTATTTACTTGGTGAAGAAAGTGCCAGCAATGATGAATGGCCCACTGCTTTATTGATTTTGTTGGCAAGCAATAATATCTATATCTAACACATTCAGAAGTTTATAGCAGATCCTTTCCTGTATATTTATTCCTCCACTTCCTCAAAGTATATAATTCATTAACAAAAATCAATGATCATTTAAAAAATATTTTAAAACATTTTCACCCGTATAATAGAATACTCTTGCTCTTTAAACTGGTAGTTCAATATAAGATTTTCAATACAAAAAGTGAATATAATAACGTAATTTTTCTGGTAACACATCACTCAACTAACTCAAAAATATATTTGAGATAGTTACCTAACATTCCTATCAAGCAGATGCATATCCTCATCGGCATAGCACATCAATGGGTAGCCCACCTTTCATACGCATGGTCAGCGGTACAACATAATCTGGACACTTGATCCTATCTTGGATCTCAAATCTGAAATCGTGAATAACAGAAGCCGCAATAGATTTCATCTGTATGAAAGCCATCTCTTTACCCAGACATATACGAGGTCCTGCATGGAATATTGGAAACTTATACGGATTCTCTCCCACGAATTCCCCTTCTTTCAACCATATCTCGGGCTTAAACTGCAAACAGTCACTACCCCAAATATTTTCCATCCTGCCCATCGAATAACTAAAGTAATTCAAATGCGTTCCCTTCCTCACACAAGTGCCGTCTGGCAAAACATCATCTTTGGAGGCAAGTTTAGTATCAACAGGCACAGGAGGGTAAAGCCGCATTGACTCGCAGAGAGCAGCATGCAGATATTGCACATCCTTCAATTCCTCAAAGCTGAAACTAATCCCTTCTTCACCGGCTGATTGTGCTCGCGATCTCTTTGCCAATATCTGTAAGATTTCAGCGTGAATGCTTTCTTCTACACTCTGGTGACAAGAGAGCAGCCAGAAAAACCACGTGAGAGCAGCAGACGTGGTATCCCTGCCTGCCAAAACAAAGCTCACCACCATCTCCTTCAAAAACATGACATCCATCGCATCACTGGATTGCTTCTCACTTTCCGACTGATCATCAAACCCCAATTCATCTGCCTTGTTTGGAAGAGCCGCCATGAATCTAGAAAGCAGATCCTCTCTTTCAAGGCCTCCCGTATTCACAGAAATCTTCTTCCTTCTTCTTCTCACCACATCCATAGCGAATTTGTCCACAACTTCAATAGCTTCCCGCAAACGCTTTTCAGAGCCAATGTTAACCATTCGCTTGACTCTCCACCAAAAAGGAAATGCATAGTAGAACCTTCCGGCGCTGATTTCAGTAGCATCGTCAAAAGCCTTTGCAAAAGGTGAAGTGGGCATGGAGGGGAGTAGACAGAGCTGGATCCACCCCAAACGCTACGCTACAAATATTATCAAATGCAAATTTCTGCAAAATGTCTTGCAAATCTAAAGACTTACCCGTTTTGGCTGCGTTTGTGAGGACTGGCACCAGCCGGTTCCTAATCTCCCACTGCACTGTCCCCACCACGAAGCTTCTGAGAGACTTGGTGTTGAACTCGTAGCTTGCAGTCTTTCTCTGCATCTTCCACAGCTCGCCGTCCACATTGAAAATACCTCGGCCTAAGAAATCGTGGAGAAGAAAGGTGTATCGCTCTCCCTTTGGGTAGTCTTCAAATTTAGTTTTAAGAATATACTCTACGTTTGCAGGAGTTGCAGTCATGATATCTCTCACTCCACCGGGCCGGTCGGCCGTGAATGTGTTTGTTGGCATAATTTCCATTGTTTCTGTGAACTATTGGAGAAATCTGTGACGATTTTTCAAGAATTCGAAGGCGCAGCCGGCTATGGGATAGTTAACCGGGGCCTTGTAGGGCTTGTTGACATTCTTTCTTCGTAGAAAACACAGCGAAAAATACCCAACTAAAACAAAGAGAACGCCAAGGAAAATATGTTCCGTAGCCATTCTCTGTAACAGAGTATTCAGGTCAGATTCCCTCTATAAGTATTTGAGCACTCAGCTGTAGGTATTCTTAAATATTATTAATTATCTTCAACAAAATTCGTTTTACATTGCCGTCGATGAGAAATAACTATTTAATTATTAAATTTAATAGTCTAAAAAAAGCTGTCAAGCATAACGTTTGCTGAGCAATCTTAAATATATAGTTACTGACTCCACCGGATTCCTGGTCAGGCCTGGAATTTGATGGCCGCAATGGCCCTTTTTTTCTCTTTTTGATCATATATGACAACTTTGAAATTTTATTAAATTGTATATGACAATCTGAAATTTTATTAAATCTTATGAATGGACAGGCTAAGTTTTAAGAAAACAGTCAATATGACTTTTTAATTTTTTTTATAAATCGTCAAAAATTATTATAAGTAGTATAATATTTTATTTAATAATATAAATATATGTTATTTTATAATATAAATGATAAAATATAAATTTATTTATAATATTTTAGAATGATAAAATATGAATGTTTCTAAATTTTAAGATATATAAATATAAATTTAGAAACTTATTAGTAATTGATAAGATATCATTTCATATATGTAATACATATGTTTCTATTTTGCATATTATCTATTCATATTAATTTAGAATCTTTTTGAAATAAAATATATAGTTTTTAGAAACTTGTTTAATCGATTTGTGATTTTTGCGTATACAATATATATTTTTATATTATTTATTACATATTTATATTTATTTAAAATATTTTTAAAATAAACATAAAAACATAGAAACTTAGAGATTGTTTTGCAAATGGGGTTGCAAGCAGAGTGGGTTTAACCATGGAGGAAACTTTGTAGTTAAGCGCGCTCAAGCTGGAGTAGTATTGGGTTGCGTGACCTCTCGGGAAGTCCCAGTGCTTCACCTTTTGTGAGCATCACCTAGATCCAATGAGTGCTAAGTGTTCTATTCATTCTCATCAGAGATGGGTTCGTGTGAACCACTACTCATGAAACATGGGTCAATGAGTTTGACTCAAAAACTACATAGTTGAATCCTGATAGCAATATCATAATTTGACTTGCTGTGGAAAATATATCCTACTTATCAATTGATGAGCTTAAGGGGGTTTCTAATGAGTGGTTCATAAGGCACAACATTTGGTGAAGGTTTTGCAAATGGGGTTGCAAGCAGAGTGGGTTTAACCATGGAGGAAACTCCATAGTTAAGCACGCTCAAGCTGGAGTAGTACTATGATGGGTGACCTCTTGGGAAGTCCTGGTGCTTCACCTTTGTGAGCATCACCTAGATCCAATGAGTGCTAAGTGTTCCATTCATTCTCATGAGAGATGGGTTTGTGTGAACCACTACTCATGAAACATGGGTCAATGAGTTTGACTCAAAAACTACACAGTTGAATCCTGATAGCAATATCACAATTTGACTTGCTGTGGAAAATATCTCCTACTTATCAATTAATGAGCTTAAGGGGCTTTCTAATGAGTTGTTCATAAGGCACAACACTTGGTGAAGGTTTTGCAAATGGAATTGCAGGCAGAGTGGGTTTAACCATTGAGGAAACTCCATAGTTAAGCACGCTCAAGAAGGAGTAGTACTGGGATGGGTGACCTCCTAGGATGTCCCAGTGCTTCACCTTTGTGAGCATCACCTAGATCCAATGAGTGCTAAGTGTTCCATTCATTCTCATGAGAGATGGGTTCATGTGAACCACTACTCATGAAACATGGGTCAATAAGTTTGACTAAAAAACTACACAGTTGAATCCTAATAGAAATATTACAATTTGACTTGCTGTGGAGAATATCTCCTACTTATCAATTGATGAGCTTAAGGGGCTTTCTAATGAGTGGTTCATAAGGCACAACACTTGGTGATGGTTTTGCAAATGGCGTTGCAAGCAGAGTGGGTTTAACCATGTAGGAAACTTCGTAGTTAAGCACACTCAAGCTGGAGTAGTACTGGGATGGGTGACCTCCTAGGAAGTCTTGGTGCTTCACCTTTGTGAGCATCACCTAGATCTAATGAGTGCTAAGTGTTTCATTCATTCTCATGAGAGATGGGTTTGTGTGAATCACTACTCATGAAACATGGGTCAATGAGTTTGACTCAAAACTACATAGTTGAATCCCGATAGCAATATCACAATTTGACTTGCTATGTAAAATATCTCCTACTTATCAATTGATGAGCTTAAGGGGCTTTCTAATGAGTGGTTCATAAGGCATACCACTTGGTCAAGGTTTTGCAAATGGGATTGCAAGCAGAGTGGGTTTAACCATGGAGGAAACTCCATAGTTAAGCACAGTCAAGATGGAGTAGTACTGGGATGGGTGATCTCTTGGGAAGTCCTGGTGCTTCACCTTTGCGAGCATCACCTAGATCCAAAGTGCCAAGTGTTCCATTCATTATCATGAGAGATGGGTTCGTTTGAACCACTACTCATGAAACATGGGTCAATAAGTTTGACTCAAAAACTACACAGTTGAATCTTGATAGCAATATCACAATTTTACTTATTGTGGATAATATCTCCTACTTATCAATTGATGAGCTTAAGGGGGTTTCTAATGAGTGGTTCATAAGGCACAACACTTAGAGAAGGTTTTGCAAATGGGGTTACAAGAAGAGTGGGTTTAACCTTGCAGGAAACTCCGTAGTTAAGCACGCTCAAGCTAGAGTAGAACTGGGATGGCTGACCTCCCAGGAAGTCTCGATGCTTCACCTTTGTCCGCATCACCTAGATCCAATGAGTGATAAGTGTTTCATTCCTTCTCATGAGAGATGGGTTCGTGTGAACCACTACTCATGAAACATGGGTCAATGAGTTTGACTCAAAAACTACACAGTTGAATCTTGATAGCAATATCACAATTTGACTTGCTGTGGAAAATATCTCCTACTTATCAATTGATGAGCTTAAGGGGCTTTCTAATGACTGGTTCATAAGGCACAACACTTGGTGAAGGTTTTTCAAATAGGATTGCAAGCAGAGTGGGTTTAACCATGGAGGAAATTCTGTAGTTAAGCACACTCAAGATGGAGTAGTACTGGGATGGGTGACCTCCTGGGAAGTCCCGATGCTTCACCTTTGTGAGCATCACCTAGATCCAATGAGTGCTAAGTGTTCTATTCATTTTCATCAGAGATGTGTTCATGTGAATGACTACTCATGAAACATGGGTCAATAAGTTTGACTGAAAAACTACACAGTTGAATCCTGATAGCAATATCAAAATTTGACTTGTGGAAAATATCTCCTACTTATCAATTGATGAGCTTAAGGGGGTTTCTAATGAGTGGTTCATAAGGCACAACACTTGAAGAAGGTTTTGCAAATGGGGTTGCAAGCAGAGTGGGTTTAACCTTGGAGGAAACTCTGTAGTTAAGCGCGCTCAAGTTGGAGTAGTACTGGGATGGGTGACCTCCCGGGAAGTCTCGGTGCTTCACCTTTGTGAGCATCACCTAGATCCAATGAGTGCTAAGTGTTTCATTCATTCTCATGAGAGATGGGTTCATGTGAACCACTAGTCATGAAACATGGGTCAATGAGTTTGACTCAAAAACTACACAGTTGAATCCTAATAGCAATATCACAATTTGACTTGCTATGGAAAATATCTCCTACTTATCAATAGAAACTTAGATTTTTTTCATATATTACTAATTTATAATTATATATTATTTTTATCACAAATAATTTTTTTCTAATTTAGTTCAAATCTTGGTCCCATTGATTCCATATCCATCCTACCGTTGGTGTGTACAATACCTGTTTATTGCAAGTTTGGGGTAAAGTAAAATATATTTATAAATATACATTTGAAGCTAAGTTTAGTATAATCGATACTATAATGTTCCTTGAAGCATGCATTGTTAAGATTTTGGGGATTTTTGTCCTCTCCCCTCATTACGAGTCAATATCTTAGGTTTGAGTCTTGGAGAATTTGAAGAGAAATGGTGGACGGTATCTTCGTCTTGATGGTTTCCTTAAATTAATATAGATGTTCCCTCTCACATTATCCTTTGACTTGTTAATATTAGCAGTTTAGGATGTGATAATTATGGTTTTGTTCATTTTTTCTATTTTACCAATACGGGGCAATATTTTAAATATAAAAGAATTTATTTACAAATGCTTACAACTCTCAAAAAGGTTATGGCTATGGATAGGTATATTATTATTTGTACATTTGATTATATTATTTTTGTCATTTTTGGATAAAATTAAAATTTAAGACGCATCTTTGAGATTGATTCTAATTTCTTTGTTCACATCCCAAGAAAAATAAAAATAGATAGTTGATTATTCGGAAAAATGAGCTTCTAAAGGAATGTAGAAGTAGAATTATGTTGGTTGGGAAAATTTTAATCTATGTAATTTCTAATGATTTCTAAAGCTTATTTATGATGATTAACTAAAAGGATCCTAGCTAGATAAGGAGGTACACTATGTGTCCTAGTTAGAATTCTAAATATAGTAGAAATGTGATCTATTAGCTTCATAACATGTCTTTATCTAATTTACTTATTTTGATTATAATAGCTATTCTTCTTTGGAAATTACTTTATTGTAATTTGATTTAATGATTTCTAAACATTCTTTTTGAGGAAGAAAGATCTACAACATTCTAAATATTAGAAAAAAATAATAATAAAAAGAAAAAAAGGAAAAAAAAAATTGGAAATCTAAAAATATTAATAACATTGAACTGATGTAAAATTTATAAAAAAATATAATTATGATATTATTATTACAAAAACATAATATGCCTAATTTTTTTTTTTAAATAACAAATTTAAGAAAAGAGTATATGGATTGAAGCATTGTATGGATTGAAGCAAGCTCCTAGAGCCTTGTATGCTAGATTGGCCAGATACTTGACAAAGATTGGATTCAATAAAGATACTCTTGATAGTAACTTATATTTCAAAATACTTGTTGATAATAGTTTGATTGCTAAACTCTTTGTTGATGATATCATATTTGGTGGTGATGATGAATTAAGTAGAAGTTTGTTTGATGAAATGCAAAATAATTTGAGATGTCTATGATAGGTAAGATGAAATTCTTTCTTCGATTACAAATTACATAGTTGGATAAGGGAATTTTTATTACACAGTTCAAGTATGTTAGAGAATTGTTAAAGAAATTTGGTATGGAAGATTCAAAGCTAGTTGGAAATCCTATGATTATTGGTTACAAATTGACTAAAGATGATGAATTACATTGAGAAAATCAAACAAGATGCATATCAATGATCGGTGGATCTCTATACTTGACTTAGACTAGACCTGATATAATGAATGTTATTTCTACTGTGGCAATATTTCAAAAAAATCTTAAGGAATCACATGTTGTTGTTGTTAAAAGAATATTTAGACACTTGGAGGGACTAGTTGAATATGGCTTATGGTTTTGTAAGGATAATGATTTCACTATTTTTACATATACAAATGCTAATTTGTAAGGTAATGTAGATGATAGGAAAAGTACAAGTGGTGGTGTATTCTTCTGGGGTAAGAGACTAATCTTTTGGACTAGTAAGAAACAAGATTGTATTTTTCAATCCACTGCTAAAGTTGAGTATGTTGATGTTGCTATCAATTGCACTCAAGATATTTGGATGAAAAAAATGTTGAAGAATCTAAGGATAAACATTGATGAACCTATTATTGTTTACGGTGATAACTCAAGTGTTATAAATATTTCAAAGAACCATGTGCAGCATTCAAAGAAAAAACATATTTCTATTAAGTATCATTTCTTGAGGGATAAACTAGTCAAAATGAAGATTGGATTATGTGTCTACTAAGGAACAAATTGTTGATATCTTTACAAAGCCTTTATCAAAGGATAAATTTGAGTATCTTAGAGATATGCTTGGGGTTATAGCCCTTCCTGATCAGAGCTAACAATGCTAGGGATGACAACAGTCAAGAACATTATCATAATATCATTTTCTAGATTGATGATTTGTGGGCTACTCCATAAGGGGGGCAGTCTTATGGAGCTTGTGGATCGACATTTCAACATGGATTTTTGCATCATCCTTTTGAGGTGAGTTTAGTTCTTTGATGTCTTTGGACATTTTCTGTTGATGTTAAAGGGGAAAATATTGTGTGAAAAATAAGATAATCAAGAAAGAATGTGTTGAGAGTTTTGAAGCTAGATATTCAGAGTGATCAAATGGATATATTGTCTCTTAATGTCTTTGTGCATTGATCAATTTTTCACTTCATGTGTTTCCATAAATGCCAAAGGGGGAGATTGTTGGAAGATTGGTGATCATGTTAGAGATTATTAATTAGATCTTGACTATGTATGCTAACATTAGTGTTTTGTTCTTAATATCAACATACTACTATTGTTGTAGACAAGGTGTTTAGTTTGTTTAATAAAGCTAATTTTATTTGTTCAGGTGATATGTTAAAGATCTCTTGGCTATGATTCTACATGATGTTTTAGATGTGTTTGTACTTGATTTTGATCAACTTATAGACATCTGCATGACAATTTGAGTGAACTGTGATTGATATATCAATTGCATGTAGTTCAATATTCTAGCTATTTAGGATGTGTTAGAGGTTGATTTTTTGCATTGGTATAGTTAAGATTGGTTTATTAAGTTGGTGCAAAGTTGGTGGTAAATTTGGGACTTATTATTATTTCCACAACTGGTGTTGTTCATGATTTAGAGTTTGACAATTTATCTTTTTGGTATGACATAGTTTGATGTTCGATATTGTTAATGATCAATACCTAGATGAGTTTGGATTTTGAGGTTGAGATGATGTGGAGGTTCAGGAAGCTATAATTTCTTCTTGTGGGATTTCTTGTATTGTATTATGCTAGTTTTGATGAATCACATTAGTCATGGTGATCACATTTGGTGTTTTTCTAGCATGTTGGCATTTCTTCATTTAGGTCCTAGTTGACTTGGTGAAGTAACATGTTCTAATTCTTGGTGCAGATTTGGGAAAGCTATTGTGTGTTCATAGATGATGTTTTGGGTTATATCTAATTCTTGGTCGACTTGATTTGGATCACATTGAAGGTTGAGAAAAAGTTCATATCGTTTGTTCTTGTATGTCTTATCCAACCTTGTTGATTATTTATTGTAATATGTATAAATGGGAAATCATTTGTGATTGCAAATGTAGATGAGAAGAGAGAAGAGATAATGTATGTAATCTATAATTGATGCAGAAATTATGTTTATTTGGAACTATAGTGGCATTACTGATGTTGTAAGTCATTTCAGTTGTATTCGATAATTTGTTCACCTTGGTGAATTATGATCACAAACTGATCGGTGAACCTGACTGAGGGTCAGATCATTGTTATTATATTGTGAGTAGTGTACTCTTTGTAAGAGGCTTATGAATACATGTGCATTCCTCTTTTGTTTTTATTTTCTCTTAAATTGGTAGTACTTTTAGCATAGTACATTTATCTTATGGGTTTGACTCCCACCGTGGTTTTCTTTTAACCGAATTTCATTGAGAAAAAAATAGGTGTTGTGATTTATGTGTTGTGGATATTGCATTACTATTTATTTATCAAATCTATTATTGGATAAAGTATATTAAAGTTTTAAGTTCTCTGAGTACAACTGATTCAACCATCCTCTTAGTTGTGCTTGTCTTCTTTTGGGCCTATCAGTCTCCCTAACATGAAAGGATCTACATGTGTTCTTATATTGTTTTCATATTCACTCTCTCCCTCTTCCTCTCTCTTTTCATCCTTTCTCTATCACTTTAATATCTCTATTTCTCAATATTTATTGGTTCATTATTTCATTTAGGTAGTAAGGGATTTCCTCCCTCAAACAAGGCTCATTGTTACTGCCCATTAGATCTTCGTGCAATAAAGGATTTTCTCCCTCAAGAAAGCCTCATTCTTATTGTACATCTTAGTGTGATAGGGATTCTCCTCCATTAAGAAGGGAGGTATTTCTATTTCTTTTCTACATTTCAGTTTATAATCACTTTATCCATCTGGTTTTCCTTGGAGGTGGGAATGCCAAAGTAGGGGTTTGACTACGATAAGCCTTTTAAATGGTCACGAAATATTTCTTTCCTATATGTTTGTAGGTGATGAAAAAGTGCTTGGAGCTAAAATTTGGGAGTAAAGAGCGTGATTCTAGAATTTTTTGTTCCTATCATCCAACACCCCAACATTGTGTGCAGAGGTCCATGTAGCATGTTGTCATCCGAGGTTTATATTTTTAGACCTTTATGGCATGGTCTTTTTTTTTTTTTTTTTTTTTCAGTTTCTAAAGTTAAAATATCCATATGTAGTGTATATTATCCTTTATTTACATTTCTATCATTTACTTTCTTTATATAGATTGTGTATTTTGTATCTCAATTATACTAGAATTTCAAGAATTTCCTAAGTATCTTTACAAGTAGTTTATATATTAGTTTATTCCCTATTTAAGTCTTTCTCAATATAGTTCTTAAGGTAGCATAGGGGAGATTATTTTCTTATAGAAGGTGAAAAAATCCTCTATCCTATAGTTTCACCTATTCATCCCTCACAAGGTAGGAAGAATGATGTGGACATGGGTTTCCATGTTGATATTCGTATTGAGATGGAGATAGACACCCAAATCAAGAAGGTATCCTTTGTTCTTTAAATCCAAAACATTGGAAGGTATGTAAAGAATTCAATGGGTAGATAGAATGCTATTTTTTCATACATTTTGGAAGAGGTCAATGGTTTAAAGGATAAATCCACCCTTTCTAGCCAAAATCTAGATAGTATCATGGAAATCACTTAAAATATTGCGTAGAGTATTAGTGATCTGAAGGTAGATCACATTGAGAAATACATAAACAAACTTGAGGACACCTTAAACAATCTCTAGGATAAAATAAGAGCATTATTTTCTATTAGTAAAACAACCACATATAATTCTAAAGAAGGTCTAATGAATCTTAATGAATAAGAAAAGGCTCCTTAAGGCTTGACAATGGAAAATTTAGACCCAAATTGGGGGACTATGGCACCTAGATATTTTACAGTCTATCAAATATGGGCTAGGACAATGGAAAATGAAGCATGTATAGGTCGAAGCACATAATTTAATATCAATACTAGCATACATGATAATAGTTTGATAATAAAGGGGCCATACATAGGTTTAAAACTAGTAATACCAAGAGAAGAGATTTTTGGGTGCTTAAGAAAACCAATTCGTCAAGGCTTATGAAGCGTACATTGGTTTAAAATGGTTGTGGATGAAAGGTACAATAAGATATGGTTAGAAAGTGACTCTCTTAAAACATTATCTATTGTATAAATGGTAAAGCCCACCCTAGCTGGACAACTAAATATTTGATCTTGGATTTCATTTAAATGCCAAACTCATTCAATAACCATATGGTTACACTTTTTTACTAAGAGGGTAATCATGTGGTAAATAGATTAGCTAACTAGGGGGTAAATATTAAGCATATGGTGAGTTGGGGTTTTAGTTTAAAGATCCTTGAAGGGGAACACCCCACAACACAATGGTAAGTTGTGATCCTCTCATTTGGGAGGTCTTGGGTTCAATTCTACTTGAGCCTCATGTTGATATCAACTTCAACCCTCACCAATCTAATAAAAATAAAATAAAAAGATCCTTTAAGAAATCAAATTGTTTGTCCATAATAATTATGGGGAATGTTGAATTGAATGCATTTTTGAAAATGATGAACTCAATCATGTAAAAAACTTAAATATGTGGCCCACTTTTATCATGAAGCGTCTAAAGAATCTTATTCTTTTAAACTTGGTTTTTAGCATCTAATGCTCTAGTCTACTGTTATGTTCTCTTCGAGGAAATATTAGATGAATGTGAGGGATATGAATAGAGTCAAGCCCATTATTTACCACAATTAGAAAAATAATCATACTATTTTGAGCAAGGTTTCTAATGGCAGTATTAGTGGTTATATGGAGAGAATGCATGGTTTTGACGTGGATGTTAAAAAATATTTTGTTGAATGATGGAGTGACAGGGTTTTAGAGGTATTTTCTCTAGAGCTTGAAATCATCGACCTGGGTTAATTACCAAAGTTTCAAATAATATTTTTGAGGGAACAAAATTCTACAGAGACAAGAAATATGTGAATGAGGCTTAGGGGATTTTCTTCAAGTGTAGGGAAATCTTTGATGTCAAAATAACTACAGACATGAGTTATGAAATATCCTCCATAAAAGCTCCTTGGGTGGATATGGTTGAATTCATCATGCAATATGTAACCCTAGATGAAAAATTCTACAATCTCTTTAGTTATCATTTTGTTATTCTCAACCATTTCAAGCATTACAAGTTCATTTTAATTCCTTTTTATTTTTTCTCTTTGTTTTGTAATAACTTTAAATCCCATGCCAAAAATCCCTCTTCCTTGGTCCTTCATGAAGATCTACTTTTTCTTATTATGGAACATGCCAAGACTCTATCTATCTAAAAAAACCCATCCCTAAGACTGACATTGAATACCAAAAGAATGTCCATGTTAATTATGAGGACTTCTCAACTTATTCTGATGATGCCCACTCAAACGATGAGGTGGTTTTTAATTTGAGTAAATGAACAATCTAAAAAGAAATAAAATTTCTCACTAAAATATTATACTCTAAGAATGATAACTCAGATTACACCCCTTTAAAGGTTTTGTTCTAGACTTTTTAGATCCTAGTGATGGCGAAAAAGGGAAGGGTATATGTAGTATATTGGTCTCTACTAAAGGTAAGGGGAAAATCCTTTCTAGGTCCCATTTGGTTGGGGGAATCTCCCCAAAAAGAAGAAATTGAAAAATGATGCTATCTCCACTCCCCACTCCCCTATTTTTGAGCCCCCCAAGATGAGTATTTTAGATGTGGGCATTCAAGCTGATATTTATTTGGAGGTGGGAAAATATGCCTCGGTTGAGAAATGATCCTCTATACAAGAAAACACAAATATAAACAAGAATATCAAAGATGTGATGCATAGCCAGAATGACCTATTCTAGTGGATTATAGCATAAATCAATGCTATTAAAGATAATGTCACTATGTCAACACTAGTTTAGGGCTTTGATAAGATTATGGCCAAAACTTAGACCTTGGCTAAAGCCATCAAATATTTGAAGGATGACCACAAGATTCACATCAATAAGATTAAGGATGTTATTGAAGCTATACATGATAAAGTAGGGGTTATGGTTATTGTAGCAAAAAATGCCATGGATAATACTATAAAGGGACTCAAGAAGCTCAATTCTCAAGCTAAATATTTGCAAGATATATCCAAGGAAATTTTGGCTTCACCTTCAGGAAGAATCAAAGAAGTCAATAATATTCCTGCATATGACAAAAGTGTGGCATACAAAGAAAAGGTTGTGTTTTTTTTTCTCAAGCCTGCAACCAAACTTTGAAGCAAGAAAAATGGGGCTTCCCCTATTAAAACCATCATGAACAAGGCTAGAAGTATAAATTAAGAGATAATGTATAAAAATGATAGTTTCCTAAACAAATTTGTAAGGACTTTTGTGCAGTGTTCCCCTATTTTTTGTCATTTTCATTTGTTGTTGTTGTTTAGCTAGTGGTTAATGATTGATCTTTCTAGCTAATTCTCTTTTATTTTGTTAAATGATTTTGATCCCTTCAAAGTTATTTTCCATTAATCATAAACAAGAAAAGAGATTACAATTTAGAACAATATTAAATAGAGAATAGAAAACCAACATAGTAGCTCATATCTAGAAATGAGAGACAAAGAAGAATCTATAATTGAAATCTATAGCCAAAGGAAATAGACATGATTGGAGGGTACCTAAGTCTTGAGGGTTTTGAAACTGATAGTAAGGTTAATAAATATGTTCAGGAAATTCTATAGGCCCATTTCATAAATTTTTAGACAAAAATTGTCAAACATGATCAGATTGTAGCCTAGTTTAAGAGATTTTTCTTGTTCAAAATCTAATACTATCTATCTCAATCTACTTCAAAAACTTATAACATCATTTTTTTTCATATCTAAACCTACATACATAAAATTAGGAAAAATGGTTGTGATATATAAAAAAAATCTCAAGTCAAACCCTATTTTTTTGTTCTCATCTCTATAACAACTATGATTAATAAAACAAGAGCTTATCCTTTGACATAGAAGATTGTAAATCCTAATTAAAATTATTTATTGAAAATATCACATTTTAAGAATGATAGTGGTGTCACTAGTACATTTGAGGTCAAATTTCGACGGCCATTTATCAAATTTGCAATGCTCATTTGTCGGCATTTCGACACATGTGTCTGTCACCATTTTTGCATTGGAAATTGTGACGGAAGAGATATCCATCTATTTACCGACACCCCATTGTGTCAGAAACTTGCACATGATAATAGCTTTGTTATGCAATTTCCTACGGTCCATCTATTGGAATTTAGACACAAAGACCTATCGGAAATACACAATCGCTTTCGGAACTAATTGTTGAAAAGATATCCTTTTCAAAATTAGAACTATTGGTATAGTGATAGATCTACAACCAATTTATGATAGATAAACCCGTCGGTGACATAGCATTAGTGTCAGAACAGTCTATCAAAAATTGCAAATCTATGACATTTTAACTCTCAGAAGAGTGACAATAGTGTAACATATCTCTGACACGTTGCCCCGTCAGACGTATAGCATTACTGTCACAATAATTATCATAAAGTATTTTTCTCTAACATTTTATCTATCTGATAGGTGATGTGTTGGCCTATATTCCGATAGGAAATGATGTCGGATGTATAGCACTACCGTCGGAATGAATTATAAAGTGTTAAAAAATTGACAGATATGCACATTAAAGATAACACAGATCAAGAGACCATCATAGGTTGTCTCTTTCTTTGGTCTTTATTATTGACAGAATGTTTTACCTTTCATTAGCTCATCAAATCTAGGGATTTGAAAGAATTTAATAGAATATTTTCATGACAACGTATATTATTTAAGTTGACATTGCACGAATTTATCTACTTCATGCACTTGTAGACTATGAGGATGATGATAAAGAAGCATGGCCATGGGAGGAGATGCTTCTTTATCGCCGTCCTAATAGTCTAGAAGTGCGTGAAGTAGATAAATTCATGTAATGTCAACTTAAATAATATACGTTGTCATGAAAATATTCTATTAAATTCTTTTAAATCCATGGATTTGATGAGCTAATGAAAGGTAAAACATTATGTCAATAATATAGACCAAAGAAAGAGACAACCTATGATGGTCTCTTGAGCTGTGTTATCTTTAGTCCTAGCTACTGGATAAGGCTTGGAAGACTTATACCTGTCAATCATTGAGAATAATCACTGCCTTGCATTTATGTACAATTCACAAATTGATCTCAGTCTCACAAATTTTTTTTACACTTGTACATCTCATCAATACTGGAGGCCTAAAGTAATTTTATATGATCACTAGCACATTTCGTGCATGGATGAGAAATAGTATCCAAGGTTTCTAGATAACCATTTTTGAGAAGAGGAATGAGTGGAGGCCAAAGAAGGGATAATTGTGAAGGTTTTATAGATGTAGGTTACTAAATCATCATCTCTGCACTGGTACTCAATCTGGCCTCCACTCCATATACGTCCTCTTAGAATCTAAAAACTCTCCATCATTGATTCCCGTCATTTTTTCAGCATCTCCATGGACTGAGACCTCAAATTATTGAGCTTCTCTTTGTTTTGAGAATATTTTAACATTCTCTACTTAACAGGGCCAACCACATGAAGGTGGAAGCTCACTTGACCCCTCCTAGGAGCCTCTTATGACCCTTTATGACATTTTAAGACCTCTAAGATGTATTCTTAGGGATCGTAAAGGGTCATAAGGGGTCCTGGTACACAACAGCTGAGAACCATAAATGTAGGCATCATGGTCACAATTTTTTGGACACACAACATAATTGAGTGGTTTTCCTAGATGATGCAAAGTAGTGGTTCCTTTGCATCATCTGGGAATAGCCCTCAATTATGTTGTGTCTCCAAAAAATTGTGACCATGATGCAAAGTAGTGGTTCCTTTGCATCGTCTGGGAATAGCCCTCAATTATGTTGTGTCTCCAAAAAATTGTGACCATGATGCCTACATTTATGTTTCTCAGCTGTTGTGATATCTACATCGCAGCCTATCATTGTTGTAGTAGCAGAGCCTATATTCCACAACAAAAAGGAAGACATCTTTTTAGCTTGGGTCTGGATCCTACCCCAATTGTCAAAGGATCTAGGGCTAGGCTAGAAAGATGTCTTCACATTCTATCTGCGACATTGTGTCCATCCATGATCTTAGGAATATCACCATCTTTCCACTCTTCATTTTCCAAAATATACCGCTTCTTCAAGCTTGGAGAGTAATCTTATTAATAAAAGAACTCTTTCCAACATTAGGGTACCCACAAATCAAAATAGTTGATGTTATTGGTTCTTGTGCTCAAGGATATCGATTCACTATTTTGAAACGGCCAAATCATTTTTATTTTGATTGTAGAGAAAAGGAGTGGGAGAAAATGAGCAGGTGAAAGCTGATTGAGTGCGAGAGAAGGCATTGCATTTTATTTGATCATGAATGCTCTCTGAAATGACCAATCATGTTTTCTATTTGATTCTTTTTGGTGCTTTTTTTTCCATATTCAGTAGATAAAAATCATGGTAGTAGCCACTTAGCCATCTTTTTGATCTTCCAGGTATTTTACAAAGATACAGGTATGTGGATTTATCATTTAGTTTCTTGCAGTTATTGGTCAAATGCAAATATTTTGTCAAGTTGAAAGGGCAAGATATCAGTTTGGTGTTTTCAGTTTATGTAAAAAGTTGATTTGGTAAAATCCTCTAAAAACACACTACATGCTCTAAAATGTAAAGAAGTTTAATGTTAAATGTAAGATATATATCTCATCCATAGTAATCAAAAGAAAGGACATGAAACTTATAAGGAGATTTACCAATCCAAAAATATAAGCGAATAGGAAACATCATTGGTACCTTATGAATTGGTTTTTGAGGTGCACAATCTTCATCAATCTCCTCAGAAGAAGACCCCTCCTCATGAAAAATGCATTTAACACAAAAAATAAATCTACAAAATTGAACCAATGGCATGTTTAGAAGAAAGAAATATAAAGATAATAATATGCTGAAAATTCTATTATGCTTAATACACGCAAAAGGACCAGTCCCAACAATTATTAAACATACTTTATCTTATATGATAATAACATGCTAATTAAATTGATAAAGGTGTTATTTTCATTTATTCTGCCAATTAATAATTACAGAAAAAACAAATTTACAAAACTAAACCAATGGAATGTTCTTCGTATGTGATTTCTTCATATTTCAAGCATCTGGCATCATATTCAACCACAAATTTCAAATGCATTGCATTTTATTTGATCATGAATGATCTCTAAAATGACTGCATTCTATTGGTGTCATGCCCTAGCCCGTTCTTTATCTCCATTATTTGATGTTATTGGTGCTTGTGCTCAAGGATATCGATTCACTATTTTCAAATGTTTGGATTGTTTTGGTCGTGACTGTTGCTCTAGTACACAGTCAGGAAATGTAACTATCTAATGATTATATGTAATGATGAATGGATTAAATGTTTTATTCTTGGTAGAAGTGAATGGAAGAAATAGTGTTTATGTTAGGTTTCATTTATTATCGAATTCAATGGTTTCCAAGATGTGTTGAGGAGTTTTCTCCTTGTTTAATGTTAACTGTTCCCGCACAATCGACTCATACAACAGTGAAATGCTATGTGATTGAAAATCTCATACAACTGGTCCTTTGGCATGTATTAAATACAATCCAGTCACTTATTGAATGATTTGGAGACTACTGGTTTGATTGTCCATGCATTACTAGTGACTGAGATTCATTAAAGGATACAAAACCCTTCATTTTGGGGTTATTGTGTGTGGATTCAAATGTAGGTTTGATTTGGTTAATGTTTAGAAGAGATCAATAATGTATTTAAAGACAATCTTACATGTTTGGAGAGGTTTGAGAGGCACTTATCATGACTGTACCCTCACAAACAGCGGCATAGACTGGTTTTACCAAGTTTCCTTTCTCTATTTTGAGGTTTCCTTTCTCTGTCGTAGGGGTATAGTCAGAGGGTTCATTGAGAAAATCATCCTTTGAATGGTTACTATGAATATGAATGATTTGATATAGCATATTACTCATTTTACTTGAAGTTTGGAAAAGCTTGTGCAAGGGTGAAAGTAGTTTTGATCATTTTGGTCGTGACTGTTCCTCTACACAGTTGGAAAATGTAACTGTCTAATGATTATATGTAATGTTGTATGGATTGAATGCTTTATTCTTGGTAGAAGTGAATGGAAGGAATAGTGTTGGTGTTAGGTTTCATTTATTATTGAATTCAATGGTTTCCAAGATGTGTTGAGGAGTTTGCTCCTTGTTTAATGTTAATTGTTCATGCACAATCTACTCATACAACAGTGAAGTTACAAAATTGAACCAATGGCATGTTTACAACAAAGAAATAGAATGATAATAATATGCTAAAAATTCTATTCTATTTAATACACGTCAAAGGACCAGTCCCAACAATTCTTAAATATACTAGTTATCTGATATGGTCAATTGTTAATAAAGATCTAATTATGTAGACTGCTAGCAGGAAGGAAGATTTGACCTAGCCAAATCTTCCTTGTACCACACAAAAAATTGTGTGATAACTATGTCTACTCCAACCTTAATTGTTTAAGAGTTCATCATATCAGATAAAGTATGTTTAAGAATTGTTGGGAGTTCTATTAGACCTTTGTTGTAAACATGCCATTGGTTTTCAAATGTTTGGATTCACATTTGTTGATATTACTGGCATGTTTAATGACACCATTGTATATTGTTGTCACTAAAATGACCGCATTCTACTGGTGTCGTGCCCTAGCATGTGTTTTAACTCCATTATTTGATGTTATTGGTGCTTGTGCTTGAGGATATCTATTTTTTTGAAATGTTGATTATGGTTATCAAATGGATAGCCCATTAGCTTCTAGCTAGGCATCATTTATATTGATAGCTTAGGGAATCAAATGTATTGTACCATTGATAGTTGAGACTTTGTTAAAAGGAAATAGGACAAAGAATAATTTTTATTTAGTTTCTCTATTTTGATCTCTAGGTGGCTTACAACCCTAGAGAAGTATATGCAGATTTACAGATGCAGTTGTAGGATACATAGCAGCTAATAATTCACAAGAAATCCATGCATCCAATTTGAGTAGAAATTAATACAAAGAAATAGGGTCCTCCAATGGCCCAATCATCTAGACCTTGACTGTCCCCTCAACCAGTAACCCTTCAAAACTGGGTTATCATGCAATCAGTGAGTGATCCTTCATTCTCGTGGTATGCCCTGCATCTAAACATATTGAAAATACACAATACAATGATAACAACTCTTTCAAAATCCCCCTTCCCTCAAGGAACACTATCAACCATCTCTTCCACATAGCATTTCACTATTGTATGAGTGGATTGTTCAGGAACAATTAACATTAAACAAGGAGCAAACTCCTCAACACATCTTTGTTGTAAACATGCCATTGGTTTAGTTTTGTAAAAAAAAATTTTGTGTTAAATGAATTTAAATAGAACATTAAGAAAAGTAATAATATAATTAATCTATTAGTAATTGCATATTAAATTCCCATAACACCTTTATCAGTTTAGCATGTTATTATAAGATACTAAAGAAGACCTACTATTTGTCAGAGAAATCTTCACTGTCCCCCACAATGAAGACAATGAAGATTGACCTCCTGCCCCACAACAAAGAACATTGTAATAAAAATAAGATATAATATAGTGTTAGAATAAACTTTGAACAAAGACATTTAATGCTTAAGTTAATGATCTAAAAAGCTGCAAATATAGGAATTGAAAAAGAAGATAGTGCCAAGAAACATTTTCAAAAATATGAAATGTGAGGAAAAGTAATAACATTAACAATGCCAAGATTCGTAGCATTAAATTTCACCCGCAGATGAGTTTCTACAGTGGGTTGCCTAGCATCAAAAATATGTTGAGTTGCATTTGAGCTGTAACTAAGAGTATCATGTGGAAAAGACCCTAAACTTTGAAAGCGTTCTCTAGCTTGGCAATTCAAAATTCAATCTAAGCAAGCATCAGTAAGTGAAATAAATTATAGACATCAACATCAACATCAACATCAACATCATCATAATCATTAGAAATAAACTTTAAAGACATATTTTGGATAGTACTATGTTTCTTGAAAGTTTTTGTGATGCTTCTAAACTTTAAAGACATATTTTATGGCTTAATGATAACATAGATGAGTGTTTTGTTTTCTGATGAAATGTTGTTGATCATTCATGGTTTTGAAGAAACTTTTGATTTTTTTGATTCTTGAGTCTTGACGTTGTTTCTCAATGTGATATAGACTGACCACAAGATGGTTCAGTTGGTCCTATCTTTCTGTTTAATCATTTGACTTCTTCATGGTGTAAGTGTCAATATGTTATAATCCAACCAGCATGTCATACCCCCACTTTTGAAAAACCTCACAGTATGCAAATCATAGCCAAAGACTTGGGTGATCAACATACACAAACAACGATTACCCTTAGGAAACAATGATCATTAATATTCATTAACGGCGGGCAATTTTTCCTTGGTAATAAATGCATTAATAGCATTCATCATCTTAACCAAGTCATGGGTGGTGATCCTTGAAATAGCATAATTAGTAGAAGGAAATAACAAAATAACATAATTTGGAGTGAGGAAGAAGGAAAATTGGAAAACAAAATATGGAATAATCAAGTTGGAATTAGAGAAGAATTCAAAAATAAACTTGAATTAGGAAAAAGCCAAGTTATCGGGTTCTTTGTTTGAGGCTGGGTTTTGGTTCTACTTTTGTTCTCCTCTGGGTTCGACTCGGGTTCCTTTAGTAGGAAATTGGGTGCTTGGGCCAATCCCAGGTGCACCTTCAGTATTTTATTCATGATTTTATAGGCTAACTCATTATTATGGTAACATGGGTATGACCACACTCCATGCCTTATAATGGTACCCAACATGGAGTGTGGTTCAAATGAAGTTGAACCAAATGCTGACCATGATGGCTATGATCATAATGAATATGAATATGAATATTAAATCTAAAATATGGCTTGTAATTTGAATTTTCATTGTGAATGAAGAAACTATAGATTCAAGTTGACTCATTCTATGTTGTAGTATATTTGTTCCCTAGATCTACCATATTATATATGTGTAGCCTGTAAGGGACATTTTCTACTCATCCATGTATCAGAGCTCGGTGAGAGTTCTTAGGAGAAAGACAAGATGTTTGTGGGAGATGGAGAAACCAATCTCAGAACACCACTTAAAGCCTTGCAATGTTGAGAGTGGGATAAAGGCTACACTTGAGACCCTATAGAAGGAACAAACTTATTGAGCTTCACTTTGTTTCAAGAATAGTTTTATATTCTGTACTAAATAGGGAGAACCACGTGAAGGTGGAAGCTCATTTGCCCCCCCCCCTAACATCACTCTAAATTCCCCGTTAACATCTAACATTCATTCTTTATTTCATCCATTAATAAAATGTAACATTCATTAATTATCACATGATAACATTCATTAACATTCATTCACACATTAATAAAATGTGTCATTAATTAATTATCACATGATAACATTCATTAACACATTATAAAATTTATGAACATTCAATACAACATGATTAAATTCATTGGCATATAAAAATAAGTCATTATCAATTAAGGTGCATAGATGACAATCATTTCTTTTTTTTCTTTTGATTTCTAATTTTTAAGAAGTAATCGTTAAGAGGAGTGTCGATATGATCATGATGATCATCTACCCTCTCATTAGATCTCAATCCACGCCTAGTTCTCTATTGATGCAAAGGGGGGTCATCTACAATAACATATAAAAGGGTTCAATTAAAAACATTTTATTATAATTAAAAACATTTTAAAGTATTTCAGTACTTTACAGGCCATAATCGTATAGCTCTTTACCTGATCTAGTCACATCATCAACATCGAGGTCAGTTTTTCTAGCCTTGGCCTCAACATCAACCTCCTCATTAACAATGACCTCTACACTCTCTATAGCTGCAATACAAATTGTTACATTAATCCAAACACCAATTGCAATTCAATTTCTATTACTACACCAATCAATTTAAGATGTTTACTTGTATTACTATGATGCACATCCTCATTGTCATCAACATGCATAGGTTGTGTATGGTAAGAATCGGTAGGGTGAATTTCAATTTCATACGCATTCATGTTATCATTGTTTTCTTATTTAAAACAAATTTACTCACTTTATGTTGGAACTTAACATCAAATAAACTAATTGGTAAATAATTAAATTTGAGGTAGTGTTCTTGTGCATTGAAAAAGGTTGAAGGTAGAAACTTTTTCATTTCACACATTAGATGAGGAATTCTTCTCTTCCAGTATTTTATATCTGCTCTATGGATTTCCACTTCATATACGTCTTCTCAGAATCTAAAAACTTCAGCCCATCATTGATTCTCATCAATGTACCAATTTGGATAGTAAGTGTAATTTAATTTGTCTGTGGAGTGAGACCTTAAATTATTGAGCTTCTCTTTGTTTTGAGAAGAGTATAACATTCTCTACTTAACAAGGCCAACCATGAGAAGGTGGAAGCTCATCTGGCCCCTCCTAGGAGCCTCTTATGACCCTTTACAACATTTTAAGACCTCTAAGATGTATCCTTAGGTATCATAAATGGTCGTAAAGAGTCATAAGGGGTCCTAGGACACAACAACTGAGAAACATAATTGTAGGCATCGTGGTCACAATTTTTAGGAGACAATGTAATTGAGTTGTATACCTACAAGATGGAGAGTGACTCCCACACCTTTGATTCCAAGTTGACTACATCTGTTGCTCATGAATACAAGGTCCTCCAATAGATGTATTCAACTTGGAATCAGGGGTGCAGAAGTTTCTCTCCATCGCTTGGGTACACAACTCAATTACATTGTCTCCAAAAGATTGTGACTATGATGCCTACAATTATAGTTCTCAGCTATTGTGAAATCTACATTTATGTTTCTTAGTTGTGGTGTTTATGTGCATGTTTTTTATGTGTTTTGGATAGTAAGTCTAATTTAATTTGTTCATGGACTAAGACCTTAAATCATGTAATGAGGAGGCTTAGAACATTAGTATATGCAAATTTCATTATTTAATAATAAAAATCTATAAAAATGTTTAGACCTTCTTCTCTCATTTGTTGGTGTAATTCCTCTTTGAGTATTCTCTTTCTCCTTTGCATCGAAAATGAACTCATTCCAATCCCTCACTGGAATAAAGGGAGGATGCTCAAACTTCAACAAGACTTCATACCACTCAACGTTCGTAGATTACGTTCAATGCGTTATTTACATTTGTAAATCAACATTGTGTACAAATCTATGGACGATGCATGGTACAAAGCCACACTCAAGCTTGAAAATGATAGTCAATCCATAGTCAAGGTCAAGGAACAAATGGAATAACCAAGAAAACACTACGTTAAATCATGTGATTGATAGCAGATTGGGGCTCACTTGAGCCATAAACATGAAGAATTATTCTAAAAAAAGATGTAAACCATATATATGCGCACTTGAGGCAAAGAGAAGTTACATCATATCCATATTAAAATATTAGCTACAATATGGAAATACTAAACTAACTAATTCCTAAGTTCATCTCTGCATATGGTCGCAACAAAGATATGCAATTACAATACAGAGAAAGCATCATAAAAATATAATTTCAGAATTTTCCCTAGCCTGACATGTTTTGCACTCAAATCCTTCATCGTGGACAAGTGGAGATGGAAGGATAGATACAGATGAGTTGTCATCGACCCAACTAAAGTATCTGCAACCATTATTTCCCTGTGATGCCCAGTCTACATTAGTTCTTATATTTTAATGAATAGTATTTACATTAGAAACATTAAATATATACACATTAGCAACCTTTAATCTATTTTGGCAGCACAAATATTGTCATCTAGGGTTGTTTGGTATCTGTGAAGTCTTCAAAACACACTACCCACCACCACATTGATAGTTTGGCACATTGACAAGAGTCATCGAGCCTATATATCAATAATGCACTGCACCATTGTTACTACATTTATTATTTTTATATGAAATACACCAAGGAGTACCATTAGAAATATTAACCATTTACAATAATGAAAAGTAAACCTAAATCAAATCGCTCATTTTTTTATCAGCATGTGTAGTCTTTGTGTATATGAAAAATGAAAGAAATATGAAGCTGAAATAAAATAGTGAACAAAATAGTATTCCACATAGACTGAATGAAATATACCATCAAAAGAAGGTGAAAAAATCCTATCACGAAGCACAGACATAGGAAATTAAAAAGGGACAAAAGACAAGAAATAAGAAAAATCATTATGACCATAGAAAAATCATTTATACTATAATAAAAAAAAAGAAACACTCTTTGTCAACAATTTTCAAAATCTAGTGAAGATCTAGTGAGAGGAGCGATGGGAGAGGAGTCAAGTGGGAGAGGAGAGGTTTTGAGTGGGAAAGGATTTTCAAACTGTAGGTAGGGCCATGACAATGCGGCTACAGGTGCTGGCTCTGGCATTCGTATTGGTGAAGAGCCTGTCCTGGGGATGCCTTCTTCACTAGTTCTAGATGTGGCACTTCTAGTGTCAGATCCTTCTTTGTTCGGGTAGGGGAATTCTTCCCTGTGTAGGGGTATCATGGGTACCCCCTCGAAGGGAGTGTCAAAAGGGACATCACCTGTGTGTGAATCTTTGTTAGGAGAGGGGCCCTGTCCCAGTTCTAAGGTGTTGAGCATTGAGGCTACTTCTTCAAAGGACCCACACGTGGGGTAAAAAGACATCTCCAGCTTTTTCGGTGCTGAAGTCAACCCTCATAGTCTAAAAAAGTGGTCAGATCTTGTGGGAGTGAGAAAGGAGGAAAACACCACATCTTTGGAAGAACCAGTTAAGGAATTTCTTCAAGAAGGAGAAGTTGCTATTCTTATTCCTGACTCTTTGGTGGATCGAGCCGTTTCGGCCATGGAGTTCATGCTGGTTGGTAATTTTTTGGGCCCTCGTCCTAATATTGAGGTGGTAAGATCTTTTGTTAAGAAAAAATCAGCGTTGAAAGGCCATGTTGATTTTGCAGCCCTTCCAAAAGGCTTTCTATCTTTTTCTTTCTCTAATAAGGAAGATCAGGACTATGTGTTGTGTGGTGGTCCCTAGATGTTTGGTAGAATGACTATGGCTTTTCATAAATGGGCTCCCAACTAGAACTATTTAGATAATTTCTTTATGGCAACCCCTATTTGTGTTAGGTTTCCTAGGCTTCCCCTAGAATATTGGAATGAGGGGGTTTTCAAAGGTTTAGCCTCTTCTTTTGGAGGATAACTCATTTATGTGGATCCTATGACGCTAGACAAGTCTAGACTTGTTTTCACCAGGATCTATGTTAATATTGCTCAGTTTGACAACCTCCGTTTGGTTATCAACATCAACTCTAAACTGGGTTAGTGGAAATAGGAGGTGAATTTTGTGTCGCTCCAGTTTGCCTATTTTTTTTGTCATAAAATGGGTCATTGGGCTAAACACTGCCCAAAGCAAACTCTCAAGGTTTCTCTGCCAGCAAACTCAGAACCTAAAAAAATGACTAAACAAGTCTAGAAGGAAGTTAAAGGTGACAACAGCAGTAACAAGGAAGAATCGACAGAGAAAGTGGATTCCAACAATACCCCAGTGTTGGAGGAGGGAGAAATAGCTAAAGTGGTTTCCCATGTGTTAGATTCGGTTGCTACTTCTTGCAAGAATGCTACCTCTAATGAGATCAATCAGGAAGTCTCTTCTTTTTTTGAATCCCTTGAAAATCCCTTGGGTGCTAGTCTTTCTGATGATGACTCGGTTCCTATGGTTGTGTTGGTTCCTATTTTGGAAGAGGTTCCTCAGATTGGACCCTTGGGTGACAGGGTTCTTGTTGAAGATGTTAAATCTGATGAAGATGACTCTTCCTCTATTGCAGATACTCTTTCAGGAAGCAGTGATGAAGATCCCGTTGCTGAAGATGAGCCCTCTAATGAGAAGAGACTCTGGACGGTTCAAAAAGGGAAGAAACAAAAAAAGAGAGAGAAGAAACCTAACCTTGTCACTCCAGGTTCCAAGGGAGTCACTACTTGAAGTAAAATAGAGGGGGGATCCAAGTTAAAAGTGGATGTTGGTTCTCAAAAAAAGACTCAAGCAAGATGCAAAAAGGATATTGTGGATGGTAAGCAACTTACTATCCAGGGAGTCTGCACTCCGGTTAAGAAATGAAGCTCATCTCATGGAACATAAGAGGGCTGAATGCCCCTCACAAGCAAGATATTCTTAGGAATCTGGTAAGAGACCATAATCCTGACATCATTTTTGTTCAAGAAACTAAGATGGGGGAAGAGAAGGTGGGAAAAATTAGAATTTTTAAAAATAATGGGGTGGTTGGCTTTAGCTCGGAAGGGGCTTCGGGAGGGGTTGCTATCTTTTGGAATCAGAATCATGTTTGGGGGTCTGTGATCATGGAAAATATGAACTGCCTTAGCATTAACTTTGTTCACATTAAGATGGATTTTGAATAGGTCGCTACTACTCTTTATGCTCCCAACTCTAAAGCTGGTAGATCCCAATTCTGGAAAAAGTTGAAAATCATAGAAAATCCTTTCAGGAGCTTCCCTGGCTGGTTATTGGTGACTTCAATTTTCCTCTAAAAGACAATGAGAAGTTTGGTGGGGTGGTGATGCAAGAGCATCCTAGGTGTAAGAGCAATCTTGCAGATCACCCAAAAATATTTCTGGTTTCTTTTCAATAAGGGCTATCTTGTGCAAAGCTGCTATTTATGGAAATTTACTATTTTTAGTAAGTTTTATGTTCGAGCTTAAAATGGTCTATTTTATTTCCTGGAGGTTCATTTTGGTCATATCAGCCTACCAGTAAAGTTTCATTGACAGATCAAGTCTAGCTTTGTAGATATTGAAGATTTTTGTTATTGGCAGCAGGGTATAGAAACTTTGAACTCAGTTTTGAAGGCTTTAGAGGCCCCAGGTGAGGTCAAAACTTCAGCTAAATGAAGGTTTCTTAATTTGAATGTTGTAGAGCGCTTCGTGCCCTTTCCGAAATGGGGTTATAATAGTCAATCGGGTCAACGGGTGATGACTTATGGTCTCTGGAAGTTGGGTCACCTGAAATGGCGGAAAATGATTTTCCTTCAAAAATTTTGTTTGGGTTTCAAAAGTTGTTTTGAGCCTACTCTGATGTAATAAATTGTAAAATAAAATAATTCTAAGTTTGGTTGGCCTTATTGGCTAAAATTCTGGAACCTTCCTAAGCGGTAGAAAATTGCCTATATAAGGAAGGTTGTAGCGTTGTCTTAGGTAGTTCGGGCAATTCTAGGTAATGATTCGAGGCTTTTCTATAGAATATTGTAAGGGGAATGCCCATGTGGCTTTGCATATTGTAATTCTAAAAATTTGTAATTTCACATTTGTGGAGATAATAAGAAGCCCATTTTCTGTTCTTGCAAATTGTTGTTGTTTCTCTATTTCTGTTATGTGTTTGTGGTATTAAGGGGAGCACTCTTTATCAAGTGGTATCAGAGTGGGAGTTCCTGAATGTGTAAACTAATCATTGATTGTGAGGCAGTTTGCACCAGGACCGTGGGTTAGGGTTTCTGTGTAAACAGATCACCGATTGTGAGGTAGTTTGCACTAGGACCGTGGGTTAGGGGTTTTGTGTAAATAGATTGCCGACTGTGAGGCAGTTTGCACCAGGACCATGGTTAGGGTTTCAGCGATACACGTGAAAATGCCTCCACAAAGGGAACGTGGTGGAAGAGCTGGTGTTGTGACACCTGAGGTTAGAGAGCTCGAGAGACAAGTTTGAGCTTTGCAAGAAGAGATTTGTAGAGGAATGAATCTTAATGTCAGAGATGAAAGTGAGGATGAAGCCGAAGAAGGAAATGATGAACAAGAAGTAGAAGTCAAAGTTTTGAATCAAGAGGAAGAAAGGATTTTTTAGGCCATTTACAAGATCAGGAAAAAGACCTAAGATTGAGGTTCCTATGTTTTCAGGGAATCCTAACTTAGAGGAATTGATCAACTGGATCAATGAATGTGAAGAATATTTTGAGTATGAAGATATTAAGGATCCTGATCAGGTCAAGTTTGGAAGGGCCAGACTGAAGGGTCATGCAAAGATCTGGTGGCAAGAGATTCAATTCGAGTGAAATAGAAGAGGGAAAGATAAAATCACCAGATGGAATCGAATGGTGGATAAATTGAAGTGGCAGTTCATTCCTGTTGATTATGAACTTGACCTACTGAAGAAGATGCAAAGTTTGAAGCAAGCAGGAAGATCTATTTAGGATTATACAGAGGAGTTCTATTGAATCCTCATCAGAACAAGCCATGTGGAAGCTAATAAGGAGAAATTTGTATGTTACCTTAATGGGTTAATGTCGAGCATTCAGGAAGAATTGGATTTTGTTCGAATGAACAGTACTGAAGAGGCATACCAATTTTCCCTAAAAGTAGAGGAAAATATGAACAAGAAGTTTGAGAGCAGACAAAGTGGAAGAGGTCATAATGGAAGATTTGGTGGACGGTCATATGGAGATCAAAATGAAGATTCGAAAAAGTGGAATGAGGCTAGTAACAATCAGAATAAGAGAGGAGATGATTTCAATCATTTCCATAATCAGAATAATAGAGATCAGAGAGGACGAGGAAGAGGACAAGGATCAGGAAGAGGAGGCTTTTGTGGAACATGTTTTCACTGTGGAGAAGAAGTTCATAGGGAATTTGAATGTCCTCAATGCCAAGGAAGGACAGATAGGAGAAATGAAGGCCAGGTCAGAGTTGCCCATGTAGATGAAGATGCCAGATCATCACATTCTGAAGATGCTGAAAGAGGAGAAATGCTAATTAATAGAAGAGTCCTGCTGAGTGGTGAGAATGAACCTGAACAAAGGAGGAGCCTATTTCGCAATAGGTTCAAGTGTGAGGGTAAGTGTTGTGATCTGATTATTGATTGTGGTAGTACTGATAATTTGGTGTCAAAAGAGATGGTGACAAAGTTGAAGCTCAAGAGGTAGAAACATCCACATCCATATTGGGTTGCCAGGGTATAGGATGACCACAAGGTCATGGCTAGTGAATAGTGCCTAGTGAAGTTCAAGATCGGTGAGTACCAAGATGAGGTACTATGTGATATCATATCTATGGATGCATGTCATAGTTGTTGGGTAGACCTTGGCAATTTGACAGGTGTGCTATACACGATGGTCGTGTGAATACCTATTCCCTAATAAAGGATGGAGTGCGACATAAGCTAAAACCATTGAAGGAAACTGAAGAAAAGGTATGTGGTAATGCAAGAATAATTTTTGTTGATAGATGAAATTTCTTAGATGGTATGCAGCATGAGCATATGTGTTTTACCTTAATTCCAAAGGCTAGGAAAGAGGAAGTAGAAGATGTACCTGTAGAAGTTGCAGAGTTATTGAATGAGTTTTAGGATATTGTACCTGATAATGTGCTTGATAGATTACCACTAGTAAGAAAGATCAGTCATTAGATGGACTTGATTCTAGGAGCTAGTTTGCCAAATAAGGAAGCACACAAAATGAAACTAGCAGAAAGTGAAGAGTTGAAGATAGATTTGAAGTTTAGTTCATCACATCAACCACAGATTGTATATGGAAGTAGTTGTAGAAATGCATCTAAGTTGAGAAAAATAGATAAAGGAGAAATAAGTAGTGTTGAAGCTAAGGATTTTGCAGAACATTTGAAGAACATCCATGAGGAGGTGAGGAAGTATATTACCAAGATGAATGCACTGTATAAGGCTAAGGTAGATGAGAAAACAAGGCATAAGGAATTTTAGGTTGGGGATGAGGTCATGGTTCATTTGCGGAAGGAGAGATTTCCAGTTGGTACATATAACAAGTTGAAAATGAAGAAGTATGACATGTAAGATACTGAAGAAGCATGATTCAGGAAATGCATATGAGGTAGAATTGCCTACTGAGCTGAATATTTCAGCAGTGTTTAACATTTTAGATTTGATAGAGTATCATAAAGGAGGTGTTGAAGATGAGATCACAACAGGATAGTGGAGTATTCTAGCAACCAATTCAACTACCAAAGAGATTGAGGATATACTAGATAGTCGTGTTGGCAGAAGCACAAGGAACATGACATATGAAGAATATTTGGTCAAGTGGAAAGGGCAACTTGTTGAAGATTCATCATGGTTAACAAAGGAGGAGGTTAACCATCTTGGTTTCCCTCTTCACACCTGAGTCGTGATAGGGTCACTTCTCAAATTACCCTGGGTGTCTGATGCAGGAGCATCCTGGGTGTAAGAGCAATCTTGCATCACCCAAAAATATTTCTGGTTTCTTTTCAATAAGGGCTATCTTGTGCAGAGCTGCTATTTATGGAAATTTACTATTCTTATTAAGTTTTCCGTTCGAGCTCAGAATGGTCTATTTTCTTTCCTGGAGGTTCATTTTGGTCATATCAACCTGCCAATAAAGTTTCATTGATAGATCAAGTCTAGCTTTGTAGATATTGAAGATTTTCAGTATTGGCAGTAGGGTACAAAAACTTTGAACTCAGTTTTGAAGGGTTTAGAGGCCCCGAATGAGGTCGAAACTTCAGCAAAATGAAGCTTGCCCAATTTAATTGTTGTAGAGCGCTTCGTGCCCTTTCCAAAATGAGGTTATAATAGTCAATCGGGTCAACGGGTGATGATTTATGGTCTCTAGAAGTTGGGTCACCTAAAATGGCGAAAAATGATTTTCCTTCAAAATTTTTGTTTGGGTTTCAAAATTTGTTTTGAGCCGACTCTAATGTAAGAAATTGTAAAATAAAATAATTCTAAGTTTGGTCGGCCTTATTGACTAAAATTCTGGAACCTTCCCAGACGATGGAAAATTTCTTATATAAGGAAGGTTGTAGTGTTGTCTTAGGCAGTTCGGGCAGTTCTGGGTAGTAGATCTGGGTAATGATTCGACGCTTTGTCCTACAGAATATTGTAAGGGGAATGCCCATGTGGCTTTGCATATTGTAATTCTGAAAATTTGTAATTCCACATTTGTGGAGATGATAAGAAGCCCATTTTTTGTTCTTGCAAATTGTTGTTGTTTCTTTGTTTCTGTTATGTGTTTGTGGTATTAAGGGGAGCACCCTTCATCAAGTGGATAATCAGAGTCATCTGGATGGTAGAATTGAGCTAATGGAATTTATCAATAATCAAGCCCTTTTTGATATAGAGCTTTAGGGGGTTAATTTTACTTGGTCAAATAGAAGGATTGGTCAAGACCTCATCCAAGTGAGGTTGGATCATGCATTGATCACTGGGTGCTGACTTAAAAACTTTGGGTGCTCATTGTCTTCCCTTTCGAAGATTGGATATGATCATTTCCTGATATGTTTTAGTGCTGATCCAATTACTGCGAAGGGTCACTCTCCCTTCAGGTTTGAAAAGATGTGGGTTGATCATCCGGAGCTGGATCAACATATCAAAGATTGGTGGAATGTTAATATTCAAGGCATTGCTATGTTTAGAGTGGTTAAGAAACTCTTGAGTGTTAAATAGAATGTAAAGGTGTGGAGTAGAGAATTTTTTGGTGACATTTTTAAATCCAAAATTCATCTTAAAAAGGATCTTGATGTTATTCGGAACACCATCCAACATTCTGGGCTAACAATGGAGCTAAGGGATAAGGAGGAGAGCATCCTTGCCAAAATAGATAATATCATTTCCAAGGAAGAAGAATACTAGAGGCAAAGATCTAGGTCTATATGGCTTAAATCTGGGGAGAAGAACACTAGATTATTTCATTTATCTACCTCAAAACATAGAGCTACTAACAGAATATCCAAACTTAAAGTGGAGGATGGGGAAGTCACTAATGATAAAGACATTTTTGAAGCGATGATAAATTTTTTTTCTTCTTTTCTCTCAAAAGACCTTAATCTTGATGTGGAGAATCAAAATACCCTTCATGATACCATTCCATCCATCGTGAATGAGACTACCAACAAAAAGCTTATTGCTATTCCCTCTTTAGATGAAGTCAAATCTGCTATTTTTTCTTTTGAAGGTGATAAATCCCCGGGTCTAGATGGGTTCCCTATGTTCTTCTTTCAAAAATTCTGGAATATTATTGGTGTGGATATCAGCAATCATGTTAAAGAATACTTTGGATCTAGGTCTTTGCTTAAAGAGATTAATTCTACCTTTCTTTCTTTGATTCCTAAGAAGCTGAGAGCTAATTCAGTGGATTCCTTTAGACCGATTAGCTTGTGTAATTATGTGTACAAAATTTTATCCAAAGTTTTAACTTCTCATCTGCTGGTTATTCTTCCTCATATTATTTCTCCTCATCAAAGTGGTTTTGTTTCTAGCAGGCAGATTCTTGATTTGATTATGAAGGTTCATGAGGTTATCCACTCCACTCAGGCCTCTCTTAACTCTAGTTTTCTTCTGAAATTGGATCTTTTGAAGGCTTATGATCAAGTGGACTGGGACCTGTTAATCAAGGTTTTGAGATCCTTTGGTTTTGGTGACAAATTCCTCAAATTGATATATTAGCTTCTTAGTACTTCTACTACTCCTATTCTGATCAACAGCTCCCCCTCTAGATTTTACAAACCCTCCAGGGGTCTTAGGCCGGGAGATCCTCTATCTCCTATCCTCTTTTCAATCTTGGCTAAATGTCTGGGGCATCTTCTTCAGAAGATTGTCTCCACTGGTTTGTTTAAAGGGCTCTCTCCTTCTACTTCTAATCATTGTTCTCACGAACAGTTTGTGGATGACACTATAATCATGGGTTTCTTTTCTATCTAGGAAGTGAAGACTATCAAACATGCTCTCTCTACCTATTCTCAAGGTTCAGGCCAATCCATTAACTAGGATAAGAGCTCTCTATTTTTTATCAACACTCCTGAGGATAGGCAATATAGGATAGCTAGAATCATAGGTTGCAGAATTGACTCTTTTCTTGCTACCTATCTTGGTCTTCCTCTTAGTCTCAAACCTTCAGATTCCTTTTGGGCTGGCATTGTTTACAAATTCAACAGGAAGTTGGCTGGTTGGAAAGGTGTGCTTCTTAGTCAAGCAGGTAAACTTCAGCTCTTAAAGACCTCTTTGCAAAGTCTCCTTGTTTATGCTCTCAATCTTTTTAAGATACCTGGTAAATATGCTGATATCATTGAAAAAATCCAAAGAAATTTCCTGTGGTCGGGAGTGGAAGATAAAAAGAGACTTTCTTTAGTTGCCTAGGATAGGGTTTTTACTCCTAAGAAGTGGGGGGAGGGGGGGGGGGGGGGGGCTGGGTATTCGTTCTCTTAGAATCACCAATATGGCACTACTGGCCAAATAGATTTGGAGAATTTTTGGGGAAAAAAGAGAATGGAATGAAATTATCCATAAAAAATATCTCTTCTCTTTCTCACATATGTCTAAATTTTGGGAAACAGATTTGAAAGTGCAAGGCTCTTTTATTTGGAATAGTATTTAGAATGCCAAGGAGGCGGCTTTCAAAGGGTCTAAATGGTTTCTTGGTGATGGCAGAAGGATCCAGTTTTGGGAGGATTTTTGTCTCAAAGGTTTCCCCCTTAGATCTATCTCATATTTTCAACCTTTCATTAATCAATGCATTCAAAGATTTGGAGCTAGGGTTAGGGACTACTGGAGTAATGGCTCGTCGATTCACCTCTCCCTTGTGGATATAGCGCTTAAGCCTTTGATGCTGGATCTTATGATCTGGAAGGTGAAGGAGTCTAGACAAGATGAGTTGCTTTGGGGTATTCTGCCTTTTGGTATCTTCACAGTGGCCTCCTATTCTGAACTTTTATTGAAACAACCCAATCCCCTCCCATTTTTTGGCTCAAGTGTGGGCCAAAAGTTTAATTCCTAAAATTAATATTTTCTTTTGGCTGGTTTTGCAAAATAAAATCCTTACTATAGACAACCTCCATAAACGGGGCATGACTTTGAGCAATAGATGTTTCTTATGTGAAAAAGTTGAGGAATCGGTCTTTCATCTTGCTATAGACTGCTGTTATGCTTGGGAAGTTTGGAACCTTTTATTACAATGCTGGTAGATTAATTGGTTTTTTCCCAACAACATGGAGACTTTCTGTAAGAAGTGGAGACAAGCAGAGGTCCCTATAGATCAACATCTATGGAACATCATAGCTCCCCATGTGATATGGCAGTTATGGAGAGAACAATGATGGAGGTTTCAGAAATATAGAATTTCCACCTAAGGTGATTACTGAGAAAATTAAAAGAAGTATCAAGGAAACTATAAACTATCAACTAGTAGGATGCTGGACTTCAATGCAGGTGATTTGAGCATGGGGACCACTAATAAAAACCCAAATCTTAGGGAGAATGTCATCTGGCTTTCTCCTCTGCCAGGATGGATAAAAATTGTTGGTGTAATTAATTATTTACTAATTACACTTTACTTAAGTTTACTTAGGACAATGCATTTGCATATTAGTTGTCATTGTGACACCTAGGAGTTTGCATTTTATTTTAGCACATGGTTAGGAGAATTTCCACTTTAGGTGTGATAGTTGTCATCACATACCTCTTTGTGTGTGAGATCCACCATTAGTGCTCTTATCACATTATCATCCTCTCATTGTTGCACATGTTGCACATACTTTGATGTACAATGGAGGATGATCCATCTTTGGTGGACATGTGATTCCACCTTGTGTGGGTGATATCTTATCATCTCCTTATCATGTAGTCTTATTGCATTACCTATATATTTAGGCACTCATACTTTGTAATCAATTCAATTGGCTATAATCAATTATTTGATCATTTTTCCTATCTCTCTTGTGCTATCTCTTGAGCTTCTAGATCTTGGCATTTATTCTTTGCCTTAGGCAAATTTTTACATGGTATCAGAGCCAAAGGAGTCTTCATTGCATAGTCATTGGAGAGCCATTGATTGCTTCAATTTTTGGAGGGCCACAAACCAAATCTAGGATCAACATTTTGTGGGAGCATTTTGAGCAAGATCGGACCTCACCATTGCATCTGGGTAGTTGTTTCCATAAATTTTGACTATAAATTTGTCTACCTTGGGCAAAAGTCAAATCTGAGGCAAATTTTTTTTGCAAATCGGACCTCTAAAACCCAATCTACAAATTGGGTAATTATTTTAGTAATTTTATACTTCAAATCTGAATTTTTATTTTCATTCCCGTCAATTTTCTGGGATCTACAATTTTGTCATTTTTCGGATCTAGGTCTACTATATTTTTTCTGTCTGTGCGGATATATTGTTTTGCAAAATATTTGGCCTATCAAGCCTATGTTGTAAATAGAGAATACAAGTGACCAAAGCCATACAATGAATTAAATAGAACCTCACACAAGAGAGCGGGGACCGACCCAAACTCAAAGCTAGCGGGGAGACCAAGTGTTTTTGTTTTCACTGCAGGCATGGGAGTATAAAAACTGTAGAAATACCATTCCCTCGAGCAATGTGGGACTAAATTGTTACACATCCCCACACTCTCACTACCACCCAAAGTAGCAACCTCCGCTGTTCCACCTACTCGGGGCCTCCTCTCTACATCCTCTATCGGCCATGGAAGAACGCGGGTAGAGATTCACCTCCGCCAGCCCTGCGCTCCTTGCTCTGCTTGTGCCACCACTCAGCAAAGACCACTAGACACCTGCATCTGCAACCACTCTGCCACTTCTGCCAAGCACTATGCCATCGGAGATCCAATCGCAACCGCGCCATATGTGGCACCCTCTCCACCCACGCGCCACCTCTAGCCTCCGTGCAACCCCTACGCCACCTCTGACCTCCACACAACTCATCCATGCAAGCTCCACTGGCCACCTTGGCAGCCCGGACCTACAACCTCCGCACCCCTGCGCGAGTACCACACAGGTGGACATATAGGCAGCCCCCAGGCAATTAAAAATTGACACTTGGCGCAGAGTCAAAATGGGTATTTTTTATTCTAAAAATTTTCAATTTCCATAGTTTTTTATGATCTTAAATGTGACACCCATCTGGAGGTCATCCTAGGTAATGTTTTTTCTACTACGACGGTCTCCAAGACGTCAATTTTAAGACAGTGGTTGCGTTAGAACTTCAATAGGTTAAAATTTGATGGTTGTTTAATCGTTAGATCTGGAGTTTTTACATTGTCACAATGGCCATTTGACCATCAAACTTAAGATAATGAACTGGCGATGTCAGTAGTTTTCAAAAATTTCTAGCCCTCACCATATGGAGTTTTGATTTGATAGTCTGACTTTGGGAGGCCATAACTTGGTCATCCAGACTCCAAATTGGGCGCAATTTTTTTTCATTTTGGCTAAAATTTCTTAAAATTTTTAGTGGTGGTGTTATTTTCTAGTTTTGGATCTTGAATTTTGTACAAATTGTAGTTTTTGGTGACTATACCTATCTGATCCCTATTTTTGCAACTGTAGAGGCTTCGTTCGAGCTCATACGGACACATTTTCACGTGTAATTTTTTTGAAAGTGCATGATTTTTAGTCTACTTTCCAGATCTGGTATCAGTTTGGAGAAATTTTAAGTAGACATAGTACTTTCAAAATATGGTCTATTTTGGCCTATTGTGGCACTTGTAATTGATTAGATCCTTGAGGGATCTTCTATCCTATCTTCTTGAGTCTTATATAGCTTCATATTTTCAGTTGTAAACATCAAAATCAGAAGTCCAATTTGATCCATTTTGTCAAGTGGCAATTGTACATGCACTAGCTATAAAGTGCCAAAATCATCATTTTTTTTTTTTTGGGGGGGGGGGGTTTTCTTTGATTGAGTGAATTGGGGGGGTGTCTTGTGTGTTGGTGTCTCTCTTTCTTGTGCTATTTTCATTTTGCATCATGGGTTCTATTGCAAAACTAACTCCACATAACTATGCTACATGGAAAGATAATGTATGGAGAAAGTTAATGGTTAAAGGTTTAAATCCTTATGTGGATGGTACAATTAAAAAACCTATTGATGATGATGTTTTTGCAATAGAAAATTGGTCATGCAAAAATTTTAAAGCTTTAGGAATCTTGAGAGAAAATATTTCTGAAGCTGTCATGTATCACATAAAAACCATAAACAATGCTAGAGATGCTTGGGATAAACTTGCAGAATTGTTTGGTTAAGTGGATGAAGAAATGGGATTCACAATTGAGACTGATCTCCTCAAATTAGAGTCCAGGAACTTTGACATAATCCAAGATTATCTCAACAAAGTCAATGATTATAGAGAACAACTTGATGATTGTGGTAATCCCATGAAGGATGCGAAGTTGGTTAGTCACTTGTTGAAACATCTTCCTACTGAATATGCAAATTTTGTTTCAAGTTACAATACTCACAATTTGACCATGGGTAGTGCCTTCATTAAGCCTTCATTTGAGTCATTTTTAGAAATGTTGGTCTTAGCACAAGAAAAATTGATGAGTATGGGGATTCTCAAGTCTTCAACTTCCAAGGCATTGGTGGCTAATCATGAGAGTCAAGGAAATCAAAGTCAAAAGAAGAAGAAGAATTGGAAGTCTAAATCTCAACAATAAGGTACAAAATCAACTTACACACAACATGACACCTCTACATCACCTCAAAAGGGTGAATCTTCAAAGAAGGAGAAGTGGTTTTGTGCATATTGCAAAAAGGATGGACTTGAAGAACACTTTTGTTATAAGAAGGACATTGATGAATTGAAGAATATTCTTGCTAAGAACAACATCAAATTGCCTTCCAAGATGTCTACCTCAACCTCTTCTTCACCAAATTCAGAAAAAGATAAAGGAAAGGATCACGCATTTGTCACTCAAAATGGACAAGCTTTATATGCTTCTTCAAGTCCTGATTTAGGTAGATGGCTTCTAGATTTAGGGGCTTCTCATCATATGGCTTCTTCATAGTCCATATTTTCATGATTTGAACCTTGCAAAGGTCCACCTATTTTGATGAGAAATCACACTTACATGAATGTGATTGGGAAAGGAAGTATTGATGTTAGGGAGGGACACTTCAATGATGTGTTGTGTGTTCCACACTTGACCAATAACCTTCTTTCTATCTATCAAATCACAAATGTTGCTACAAAGAAGACTGTGGAATTTACACCTAATTCAATTTTTATCAAGGACTTGGAGAGTGGAGTAGTTATTGCTACTGGGATAGTGGATCACTCTTCTCAGTTGTACTCCTTTGCAGATTTTGTTCGTCTTGATGATAGTGATTCTTTAGCATATGATCATGATTACAGTGATGATTTAGATTTTGAGGAGAGTTTTGGCTACTTGAATTTGGGTATTCTCACACATGATCAAGTTCTTGAGCCTTCTATTTCATCTCCTCCTATTGAGACTACTTCTACTCTTGCTCCTAATGATGATTCCATTCACACAACCATGGGTTCAGGTGCCTCAGTGCAACAGGATCTTCATTGTCTTCCAGACTTGGTTCCATGGGATGACTACTTGAAAAACATTGGAGGTTTGTTTGTAGAGTCCTACACTTCAGATTTGGGAGACTTCATTGATGACATTCATGTTCTCTTTGTTGAATATGATCCTTCTTCATTTGTTGTGAGGGAGCATGTTGACCCTCATCTTCATTCTCTACTTGATCATTCTTTCAAGGGTGACATGATTGTGGATACTTTGATACAATAGTTGCAGGAGGTCACTTTATCTTCAGAGGAGACACTTGGGTCTTTGGTACATGTTCTACATTCATCCTCAGTTGATCCTAATTTGTCTTTTTCAATAGAGTGGCTTAGTACACATGATTTGGAGGAGTCACCTTTTAGCTTTGACATGGGGACACTTGAGTAGGTTTCAAAGATTCCATACTTTTTGAGGTTTCTCCCTATAGATTGGGGAGGAGGTTTCATCTATACACCTTTGGTCTCTTTTCTTCCTAAGGGGAGGAATGTTGTTCTACACTCATGGAGCAGTTTCTACATCGAGCCTGGAGCATCTACCATTGGTGTTCATTCTACATTGAGGGGGGCCTACTTGGTCTCTCTTCCACTACTTCTCTCTTATGGGGGGGGGGATATTTTCCTCACATGAGGTCTTCTCTCTCATATTCTATTATTGTATTCATATCTTTTTGGGGGAGGGTTTTTCCCATGAGGTTTTCCCTCTTTCTCAACTTTATGATAGATTGCATTATTCTTATATATACATGGGTACCTAACATGGCCTAGTAGCTGGGACCCATCTTGCATTGTGAACTTAAGTGCATTCCCCTAAGTTGCACTTAAGGGGGGGTGTTGGTGTAATTAAGTATTTACTAGTTACACTTTACTTAAGTTTACTTAGGATAATGCATTTGCATATTAGTTGTCATTGTGACACCTAGGAGTTTGCATTTCATTTTAGCACATGGTTAGGAGAATTTCCACTTTAGGTGTGATAGTTTTCATCACATACCTCTTTGTGTGTGAGATCCACCTTTAGTGCTCTTATCACATTATCATCCTCTCATTGTTGCACATACTTTGATGTACAATGGAGGATGATCTATCTTTGGTGGACATGTGATTCCACCTTGTGTGGGTGATATCTTATCATCTCCTTATCATGTAGTCTTATTGCATTGCCTATATATATTGGCACTCCTACTTTGTAATCAATTCAATTGGCTATAATCAATTATTTGATCATTTTGCCTATCTCTCTTGTGCTATCTCTTGAGCTTCTAGATCTTGGCATTTATTCTCTGCCTTAGGAAAATTCTTACAAAAATAAATTTCGAAGGCACTGTGAAGGGAAACCTGGGCCTAGTAGGTTGTGGTGGTCTTATTTGTGATGACATGGCTAACTACCTGGCTGCGGTGGTGATGCCTATTGGGGTGCAAAGAAACCACATGGTAGAGGCTATGGCCCTTCTTTAGACTCTTAAAATTGTCAAGAAGAATATGGCACATGATGTTTGGATTGAGGGAGATTCAATTAATATATTAAAATGCATCCATGACATGACTAAAACATCATGGTCCATTAATGATATAATCAAGGAAGCTAGGGTTATCATTAGATCCTTTACGCAAGTTATTATATCTCACATTTTCTAGGAAGAAAATTGTACCACTGATGATTTGGCTAACTTTGTGGTGAATTCCAAGGATATCATGAGTTGGCACGGTAGCGAAAATCTCACCATAGATATGAAAGCCAAGTTGGCCTTTGACAGGTCCCAAAGCAAAAGGGTGGATTGGGCATATCTTAAGAAGTTATGATGATTAGACACATATTAGAGACATAGGGTAATATGATTACAGAAAGTGGTGCCTTTCCCAAGAGAACTAATTGTAGACACGAGTTAACTTTTGTTAATATCAAAGTTGCATGTAGCCCCAACAATTGGTTTTTCTCTTCTATTATGACTACCACTGTTAGCTTAGAGATCATGGGTGGAGGGCTTAATTGTAAAGAGCCTAAGGACTGTGTGAAATGGAAAAACATGCCAAAGGTTTGGGATATTCTTACTAAGGATGGTCTTACCACTTACATGGAGTGGCTGCATGGGACTAAAGATAGTGCCATGAAGCTATTTGTTGATTCCTGGAAAGATGGGGCTGTCACTATTGCCGGTATCACTATGAAAATTATAGAGGAGCTCATTGCGGAGGGGCTGGGCTGAGTACTAAGGGCATCAAATTTTATCATGACAAGAAAATCTTGCAAAAGGCCATTAGACACTTTCCCAAAAGCAAGGAGGAAAATAAAAGTCTGGTGAAAGAGTCTAGTGGGTGCTATGATGTTGTTGCATTCAAAGAAATCTAGGTGACGGTTATGATGGTGATTATGGAATAAATTTACTTGGACGGTAGGTTCAAACACACCCATTCCTACCTTTTTGTGCTGCTCTATCATTTCTATCATAAAATTAGGGTTTCCCTACCTTACTATATTCTTTAGTCCCTCTGTCTTAGTATTTTGCAGCATAGGAAGAAGGATAAGAAACCCATTCTTCATGAAGGGTTAATTCTTCTAATTGTTGAAAATATTAAGAAGACTAATAGTGCCAGCCCTATCATTTCTTCTCCCAAAACTGGTTCGGGAAAGAAAAGAATCAGGGAGGTGGTCGCTAAAGAGGAAAGTCCTTCAGGTAAAAAGATAAGAAAGGATAAGGAGATTGGAATGGAAATGGAAACCTCTACTGATAGTGCGGAAGGTTATGATGATATGGCCGATTCCACTGAGGAAGATAGTTATTCTTCGACCTCAGTCTTGAATATAGCTTTGGGGGATAATGATAACTCTAAAGAGGAAGCCACTGGTACTATGGAGATGGGTAACACCTCCGGAATCAAGAGTAACAATGAGGAAGATAAAAATGAGAAGGATATTGGTGGTCAACAGGTGCCCATTTTAGTGGACTATGATAGTTTTGAAGATCATAATGTTCCCATCTCCCCTAAACTAGAAGTGGTCATGGAGGTTGGGTCGGATATTCAAAAAGATGCCACGGGTGGGGAGAAAAATTCCCCTGATGCAGAGATGGCTTCTCCTGGTGTGGAGAAAATGAAAGTTCCTGACAACTCTAGGAAAATTTCCTGCATAAAAATGGTGGATATGCAGGAACAAAATGTTCAACTGCTTAAGGAAGACATGGATGATAAAATCGATCCACCCTTTGGGGTTCTCCAAACTATTAAGGCTACTTCCATGTATTATTTTTGTCTTCTGAAATGGGTTTTTCAGGAAATCAAGAAATTAAACTTAAAATATCGCTCCATTTCCGCTAAGGTGGATTCCCTGCAGGAGAAGCTAGAGACTGGTTTGAAAACTGTTGAAGGCAACATGAACATTGATGGGGATAAAAAGGTGCAGGAAATACAACCTAGAATGGAAATGATGGAGAACACCATGAAAAACACATGCATGACAACAACAAATTTATGGGTTTGGCCATGGACTGCTTCATGACCATTAAAGCGGAGCTGGATGCTAGGTCCCCCAACAAGAAACTAGATGAGAACACTGAGGATATGGAAGAGGAAGGCCCCGAAAAATGCACCAAGTTTGTGAAAAGGAGGAAGATTCAAGAAAGAATCCAGGAGCTCTCTGACTTCAACACTGCAATAAACAAATTATCTAAGGTGAAATAGGAAGCTGACGAAACTCGCAAGGAGTTTGTCTAGTGCCCTGGGTCCCTGGTGCTGGTCTTTTGTCAGTTTTTTACTGGTATCTTATTTTTTTGGTTTTTTTCTGGTTATGGTTATGACAGACTGGTCCCTAGTCCTATTTCTTTTTAGTTTCCTTTAAATGCTAAACTTTATTTCTAGCTTTTACGGGGTTTCAAGTCCCCTTTAAAACCTATTTTTTCCTGGAATCAAAAACAATTTTCAAAATCATTAGGACTATAGAAAAATAATTAAGACTATACAAAATCAAATTTTAGAAATGGATGGTTTTGATGCTTTTCCATTACAAAAATTGAGCATTCATCATTTGGTATTGTGTATTCCATTTAAGTATGTCAACAATTTTCAAAATCCTATCACCAAGCACAGACAAGAAATAAGAAAAATCATTAGGACTATATAAAAATCAGGTTCTAGAAATAGATGGTTCTGATATTGCTTTTCCATTACAACAATTGAGCATTCATCATTTGGTGCTTCTTGGTGTATTCCATTTAAGTTTTTCAATTGTCATATTTATGTGCATGTTCTTTATGTGTTTGGCTTCTCTCCCTCGCAAGGGATATGTCGATAGGTAATTGATTTGTAAGCATAATGATTTGATAGTCTTTTTTTCAAGATAGGCGTAATAATCCCACCAAGCTTAATTAGAAAAATTTGTGATATATGTCAAGTACTTAAAATCAGTATGCCCAACAAACAGAGACTTAGTAGTAAAAGCATGTCCTTTGGTTTACTAGTTTACTTATAATCAGTATGTCTTTTGGTTTACTATTTTAATCTGGTTTAAGAAAGCTTTGTTTCATGTTTGAATGTACCATTGAATGAAGCTTGGCTATATTAACTACAATCTTAAGACTCGTGACTCTTCAAATTCTCTTGTTTCCTTCAGACCTCCAAACATGTGTTCTTTGAGTAGCCCTCCAACAAATGGACTTGTGATGATTTTCACAATAGTACATGTGTAGGAGGACTACTCAAAGTACTACTTAGGCAAATCTGAATGTTCATCACCTGTGCATCTAAGAGTTGATCATAGGAGGTATATGCTAGACCCAACAAAAAATATATTTGTGGTGATTTTCACAATAGTACATGTGTTGCTGGGTAAGCTCCCAATAGCACTCAGGCAAATATGCATGTTCATCACCTGTGCATATGAAGTGGCTCTAATGGAAGATACAATCACTAAATTCTGCATACTCCTTATTTTGTTTTGTGTTGATATTGTCAGACATGGTCTTTCTTGAATGGAATGACTCGTTACTTGTACATTGACTAGAATGTTGGTGGAAGAAGGATGATTTGTTTGCAACCATTTTTTCAACTCTAATTTTCTCAACACAAAGGGACATTTATCATAGCCATAGAAACATGATTATTTTAAAATAAAATACACCAAGGAGTACCATCATAAATATTGACTATTTACAATCATGAATAGTTAACCTTAATCAAATAGCTCATTTTTTTATCAGCATGTGTAGTCTTTGTGTCTATGAAAAATGAATGAAATATCAAGCTGAAATAAAATAGTGAACAAAAATTCAAATTCAAGGCCTAATTTATCAAGAGCAACAAACATTAGGACAAAATAAATATCATTAAGAGTATAGAAAAATCATTAGGACTATCGAAAAATCATTAAGACTAGAAAATCAAGTTCTAGAAAAATCATTAAGAGTACTATAGAAAAATCATTAGGACTATAGAAAAATCATTAAGACTAGAAAATCAAGTTCTAGAAAAATCATTAAGAGTACTATAGAAAAATCATTAGGACTATAGAAAAATCATTAAGACTAGAAAATCAAGTTCTAGAAAAATCATTACGACTATAGAAAAATCATTTAGACTATAAAATCAAGTTCTAGAAATGGATGGTTCTGATGCTTTTCCATTACAACAATTGAGCATTCATCATTTGGTACTTCTTGGTGTATTCCATTTAAGTTTTTCAGCTACCGTGTTTATATGCATGTTCTTTATGTGTTTGGCTTCTTTCCCTAGAAAGGGATATGTCGATAGGTAATTGATTTGAAAGCATAATGATCTGACTGTTCCAAGTAATGTTTTTAATCCTTTGAAGTTTCTCATGATCCTGATGTAAGTTGATTGGATTAAGCAATTTGAGGATCCAATAGGACTTTAGGGGAGTTCAATAAATGTTTTGCAAGACTTAGAGGAACTATTAGCATGACTGTTCCTTCATCTACAATGAGTTAGACTAAATTTACTAAGTTTTTCCTTTGTTTTGAAGTGTATTTTGTAATCTATTTCCTTTCCATGGACCCAAAGACCTAGGACCCATGGAAAGAGAATACTAGCAATGTATTATACAACTCTAATGTTCTTGACTTGCAGAGATTTGAGAAAGTAAAGAGAACACTAGCTATGTTTAATGTTAACTATTCCTGCACAATCCACTCATACAACAGTGAAATGCTATGTGATTGACAATTTCATGCAACTGGTCCTTTGGTGTGTATTAAACAGAATAAAATTTTCAGCATATTATTATCATTCTATTTCTTTGTTGTAAACATGTCATTGGTTCAGATTTAATTCTACTAGTGTTGTGCCCTAGCCCATGCTTTATCTCCATTATTTGATGTTATTCACTATTTTGAAATGTTGACTATGGTTATCAAATGGAAAAAATAGAAAAAAAAATTGTACACAATTTTTTTTTACAAAACTGACCCAATGGCATGTTTACAACAAAGAAATAGAATGATAATAATATGATGAAAATTCTATTTTATTTAATACATGCCCAAGGACCAATTGTATAAGATTGTCAATCACATAACATTTCACTACTGTATGAGTGGATTGTGTAGGAACAGTTAACATTAAACAAGGAGAAAACTCCTCAACACATCTTGGAAACTATTGAATTCAATAATAAATGAAACCTAACACCAACACTCTTCCTTCCATTCACTTCTACCAAGAATTCCAACACAAGCACAAGCTATTCCAAACTTCAAGTAAAATGAGAAATATGCTATATCAAATCAATCATATTTATAGTAACCATTCAAAAGATCATTTTGTAAATGAACCCTCTAATTGTACCCCTGAGATAGAGAAAGGAAACCTCAAAATAGAGAAAGGAAACTTAGTAAAACCAATCTATGTTGTTGTTTGTGAGGGTATTGTCATGATAAGTTCCTCTTAAACCTCTCCAAACATGTAAGAATGTCTTTAAATACTTTATTGATCTCTTCTAAACATTAACGCATGGACAGTCAAACCAGTAGTCTCCAAAGCATTCAATAAGTGAATATGAATGTTTGAAAACTTTCCTCTCAACTTCCCCAACCACTCCTAATGGGTTAGAGGGATTAGTTGAGTGTTTAGACACTAAAACTTCTTAAACATACTTTATTTGATATGATGAATTGTAATATCAACAAACATGAATACAAACATTTGAAAATAGTGAATCGATATCCTTGAGCACAAGCACCAATAACATCAAATAATGGAGATAAAGTACGGGCTAGGGCACAACACCAGTAGAATGTAGCCATTTCAGTGAGCATTCATGATCAAATAAAATGCAATGCATTTGAAATTTACGGTCAAATATGATGCCATAGGCTTGAACAATGTTGCTCATCAAAGATACCAATCAAAGATGAAGAAATCAAATACCTTCTCTTGTGCTCATCTTGCACAAAGGAAGAATATTTGATAGCCAAATCTTCCTTGTACCACACGAAGAACATGTCATTGTTCACTTTAGAATGTTATTATCATATCAGATAAAGTATGTTTAAGAATTGTTGGTAAGGATAGGAATAGTGGAGATTCTAGAAATATCCCTCTAACCGATTAGAAGTGGTTGGGGAAGTTGAGAGGAAATTTTTCAAACATTCATATTCACTTATTGAATGCTTTGGGGACTACTAGTTTGACTGTCCATGCATTACCAGTGACTGAGATTCGTTAAAGGATACAAAACCCTTCATTTTGGGTTATTGTGTGTGGATTCATCCACTTTAGCCATGAAGATCAAGAAGATGGGGCAGGAGGACATTGTGGTAGAAGAAGTATTTAAAGAAGCAACAAGAAGGAATAGAAAAAATTTTAGGAGTTTGGAACAACATTTTAGAATCCATGAATGGTATGGGTAAGGTGACCTTCATTCTTGGTTGTGACTTCAATGAAACATTGGATATGGCTATTAAGAATAAGGATCACTTGTTGATAGTGCTCATTGAGGGAAGGGGGATTGTGAAAGACTTGTTATCATTGTATTGTGTATTTCCAATATGTTTGGATGCAGGGCAGACCAGGAGAATGAAGGATTACTCACTGATTGCATGATAAGCCAGTTTTGAAGGGTCACTGATTGAGGGGATAGTCAAGGTCTAGATGTTGATAGTAATTCATTGAGGGAAGGGGGATTGTAAAAGACTTGTTATCATTGTATTGTGTATTTCCAATATGTTTGGATGTAGGGCAGATAAGGAGAATGAAGGATCACTCACTAATTGCATGATAACCCAATTTTGAAGGGTCACTGGTTGAGGGGACAGTCAAGGTCTAGATGTTGATAGTGTTCCTTGAGGGAAGGGGGATTGTGAAAGGCTTGTTATCATTGTATTGTGTATTTCCAATATGTTTGGATGTAGGGCAGACTAGGAGAATGAAGGATCACTCACTAATTGCATGATAACATAGTTTTGAAGGGTCACTGGAAGAGGGGGGAATGAAGGATCTCTCACTGATTGCATGATAACCCCACCAAGCATTCTTTCCTTTAAGTTTCCAAAATATCTCAAAATATGATCATTATTCTTTACTTTCTTCTATATTCTATTCTTTCTATGGTTTTGTTATCTCAGAAATATATCAAAAATATTGTAGATGTGCATATAAAAGTAAAATATTGTCCTTCAATTGTTCCACATTGAAGCATTTCCTCTTGGGAGTATTCTCTTCGTTTGTACAATATCTTTCAAAAATGGTTCCCATATTTCTTCAAGATCTATTTTAATCTTTATATTGCAATTTTGATTAGATTTGACCAATAGTTGATTTCATTGGTATTTTATAGCATATAATCCTAATGTGAAATGTGGAGAGAAAGAAAGAGACACACTAGGTATGAATTACATGATATACCCATCATCACTTAGCACTTAAATAATAATTAATGGACATGGAACAACCCCCTAACTTCTGGATGTTTATTTCATGTTGGCCTCTTATTATATGCAAAGGTAGGCCTTTTGTAGGCTAACAACCATAGTGTAGGGGCCATAAATTATGGATCCCAAAATAGTGCACACTTGTATTAAATTAGGTTCACTATACTACAAGGGAATGGAAACCATGCAATAGTGCCTCATGGGGATGGAAGCAACCTTTCACCAAGAAGATGATTGTGTCTACAATATTTACTAGAGGCAAAGAACATAATTTGGTTCCATAAATTACTCTTAGAAGATAATGGCACCCACAAAACACTTGGAAAAGATAGCACTCACTATATCTTTTATCACTCTTTTAAAGCCGGGACAATAAATCTCAAAGATTGATCAACGAATTCTTGAACACAAAGAACCATTGATAGTTATGATTCATGTGTACAATAGCCAACAACCAGTTGTTCCAATCATGGTGTCCAATAATTATGTTAGAAAAAGAATCTACAAATCCCTTACACAGCCATAATAGATTCAAACCTAACAATGGGACTAACAAAGATACAGCCTCAACAAATCTTGATCATATTCCACCCTATTGTAACACCCAAGAAGTAACTCTATTTGTGTGATGATGAATATCACCTTCATCAAATTAAGATCTAATAGCATCAATTTAAACTAAATACAATGCAAATCTACTTTAAAATGAAACTACAATCTATATTATCCCATGGTTCTCTAGAAAGAAGTGGTAAATGAAGCTCTTAGCTTAAATCCTCACTAGTGACACTTCTAAAATGAGAAATTATGTTGCTATTATGCTTTTACAATGCTTCTATGATGATTCCATGCTTAATCTAGCTCAAATTGACAAACTACAATGATAATTGCTCTAAATGCTCAAATTGCTCTTAGAATGCTATTCAAATGCCTATAATAACAATGCTTTGCAAATGAAATTCCAAGATGGAAATGCTCTCCAAAATGCCTCATATTTATATTAAATGTCCAAGGGTAGGGGGTAGAGTGAAGTAATCATGATTAATCCTTGGTTGAGTCAAAAACTTTGCATTGTCCATAAATGGGGGGACAAATGAGGGGACAACCCTTTAAATGGTTTCAAATCTTTGGACAATTTAAATGTTTGAGTGATTTATGTCTTTTTGTCCTCAATTATCATTGGTTCATCACTTTGTTGAAAGAAATTAGGAATATTTAATTCAATTAATTAATTAAATTTAGCCATGTAAGGGTAATAGGTTCATTTTTATTTTTGATTAAAACAACTATACAATTAATTGATTAAAATCAATTATATAGTGTTTTTGGCCCTTTTAAGCTTCGATTTAATCATTTAACATCATTATTTAATAATTCCTTTGTTTTAATTGATTTTTATTAGCTTTATTTAATTATGTCCATTTTATGGATTTTTGATCCCTTTATTGATTTATTGCATTTTTATTGATTTTTGAGCCATTTATTGATTTATTGCATTTTGAAAAGCACTTATCCAATTTTACGTGTCTACAGATGCCCCTCTTTGAATTGATGTACGAAGAACATTGATTCAAAGATTCCTCGAAGTCCTCCTCACTAATTCACTGATATGCCACTGATATTGATTGATTGCTACCTCTGATATGATGTGATATGATTGCTGTCTCCGATAATGAACCAAATTTTTTTTCGATGCCCCATTGATTGCCTGATGTTTGATTGCTACTTCAATTTAATACCCTGATGCCCCCTCAGAAATTAAAACATATTAATTTCTTGATGTGAAGAAGATTTATGATGATTGATTTAGAATATGTTTTCATTTCTGAATATTTGATTATATACCATGATTTTAAAAATATGCCCCAGTTTGTTTTGATTACTCAATATAGGTTCACCTCCATTTTCACCTCCAAAATTAGGTCAAAATACCTTAAATAGGTTGATAAACCTTGTTTTACTAGTCATTTTTACTTTTCATCTTTGGTAATTTTGCTCTGATCCTCTGGTGAATTTCGAGATGGTTGTGCCTATTCGAGAGCATAGATTTGAGAGGTGCCGGAGATATGCGAGGCCACCTAAGTATGGACCTCTAGTAAGTCATTCCCAACTCTATCTTTACATTTATGGTGCATTTATTAGCATTTATGGAAATTTCCTTGTTTTATCATTGCCTTGTATATGCAAAATCTCACCTAGGAGTGTTGTAATGCCGCGTAGACTAGTTTTAATGTCACCTTCGTGCTTTCCTCTATCACATCTGTGTATTTTACTACCACTTAGGAAATTTTCAATCTCACCTATCAGCAAAATACTCATGTCTAAGGCAATGTTAAAATTCCCCTTTCCATTTAGGTTATCGCGTATACGAACCCTAACAAATTCGTTGTCGCCTAGGCAAGGTTATGATATCGCGTTACATGATTCACTATCGCATAGCAAGTAAATTGTCACCTAACACCATAATAATGTCGCTTAACTTGTTTTGGTTATCACCTAAGATATACTGTCACCTAGCATGATGAAAATCACGCCTGGTGAATTTTGAAAGATTTGCACATATACCTGATTGCTTTTGATGCCAAATTTGATAACTTTTGAGGACCAATTGGAATGATTAGATTAGGTCTATTGTTGTTTAAAAAAACAATTGTTTTAGGATATCAGAATAGTAATATGATGAAATATGATTGGTCAATCCAAATAGGATAGTTACTAATATGATAAATCAATCAGTGTGAAAATCAATATGATTTTGATACTGCTTAGTTCGTTCTCAAGATACAGAGACACAAACAAATGGTTCTGGGTGTGATTAATTTGATACTTTTGACAAGATTGACTTGAGATAATTTCTCGATATGACATACTGATATGATTCCCTTTTTTCCTACTTTATACATCCGTTTAGTTGCATCTTGGGTTATTGACTTAGGTCAGTCCGTCACAGTTGCTGAGTTTCGAGTTATTGAGCAATACGGTTTGAGTTTTCTACTTGATCTCCCACAGTTTTAGCTAAACCATGGGTTACTAACTGTAGTGGCGGAGTGATGGCACTCTAACCACAACACCTTTCATTTACCATATGGAGAGATGACGATCACGCCGGAGGACGTGTATCAATTGTTACAGATTCCTTAGAGAGGAGAGTTGGTATACTATGACTCTATTTATGACTCCACTATCTGTCGATGAGTGTTCGGGGATGACACTATAGGTGATGGTGATACTATCACATGGCCTTAGTTTGCTTCCTTTCTAAGATTGCCATCCATACTTGGTGCCCTAATCAGTTTTTTGCTTCTTCCTAATCGACGTGGTCGTGGTTTTTTGTTGGTTGGGGTAGGATTTTGGAGGACTTTCTTGCACATCCTCGACGGTTCAATTGGGGTTCTTGCATCTTAGCCCAGCTATATCATGATCTACACAAGGTGGTTTATCGGGGTAGTGCATCATTGTCAGTTGGTGCTATTGTTCTTTAGTTATGGATATGGGAGCATCTTCCCATTACTAGGCCCATTTCTGACAGGAGATGGCCCCGGTGTTATCCTTATGATTTTCTATATATAGGCATGGTTACTCAGCATCATTTGGGTCATCTAGACTACTGGCACTGACAGCTAGATGATATTGATTAGGTTTAGTGGCATCCCTACATTAGTTGTGATCGATGGAGAGAGGATGAGGATGAGTTATCTTATATGTTTTCCCCTCATTGGATGATTGGGTGCACTACCACTACTATTGAGTGCTTCTACTTTAGAAGAGTTTTGAGACAGTATGGTAGGATACAGGTTATGCCTCAGGGCAATGCACTATATGCCCAAGTACAGGCAAAGATATCTATGTGGGGTCCTTGCATTGACTACTAGTTTGCCTTAGATCAGATTGCGGGCATGACTGTGTGCAGATGGGAGATGCTGACAGGTATTGCAAATGCCAGGATGTCACATGAGTATGCAGATTGGTGGGCTCAAAACATGTTTCCTTGTTTTATCGATCTAGCAGAGCCTATTCTTGGTCGACATGATGGTGGTCATGCTGTTGGTGGTGGTGGTAGACATAGGAGAGGACATGGATGTAGAGATCATCATGGTGATAAACATGGTCAGGGTGATGGAAGAGATATACAAGTTGATGTAGTCCCAACTGGTCATCCTAGAGTAGTAGTTATGCAGGATAGAGCTCATAGATAACAAAGAGCTTGGAGACAAGCTCATATTGATGTTGCTAGGCAGATTCCTAGAGGTTTAGATCCTTTAGTGTAGTTGCAGTGAGTAGCTTTGGCACATCAAGATGATGATCAACAGGATGATGATGCCCCTTAGGATCAGGTACAGCAGGATCAGGCTCCACAGATGCCTCCACCAGCTCCTCAGCCACAGGATCATGGACAGGGTGGATAGGATGGTCACATTGATTCATTATCCTGAGATATGCAGATATTGAGGATAGATATGTCCACTGTTGTAGGACAATTGGATAAGGTTGCTTCCTTATTACAGTAGTTTGTATCAGCCATGGTAGTGTCGAGATAGGATGGAGCAAGTACTTCTCAGGCTCCTCCTCCTCCATCAGATGGTAGAGATCCAGGTGCCATAGGATCATGATTGTCTGCTGATAGATTCATCCATCATTGATGTCCTATGTTGCATATTTCATGTTATTTGACTGATCGACGCATTTGATGTACCCCTTTTGATGATATTGTACCTTGATATACTTGATGTACCAATTTGATGGATCATTGATGAACACTTTTTTGATGATATATGATGATATACTCCTTGGATCGTCTTGATGAGTTGATTTATGAGATTATCTTTTATGCAACTATATGATGTGTTATGCATTTACAATTTATGCTATGGATGCAGTTATCTTATTTTATGATATAAATAAATGAGTGCAATGATGTATGGATTTTGATGGGATGCTTTTCTGTTTTGTCAATGTATGGATGAAAAATGTTTTATGGAAATGCATATGTATGTTTTTTATTTTCAAGTATTTAGATGAATGCAATGCTAACTCTTAGTTATATGAGTGCATGATGTATGGAACATGATTTCTTTTCTTTTCTAATTGATATATGAGTAATGAATAATAATTAATGCTATACATGATTGCAAAGATAATCTCACTTGCGTTGTTTTTTTTTTTTTTAATCAAGGATTATAATGAATGTTTAAATTTAATCTCCCCCTATTTCTTTGATGTTTGAAACAACTTAAGTTTTTTATTGATGTACCCCCCCTTTGTCCTTGGAAATTAACCATAAATACATGCAACTAACTTACCATGATAATGCAATGCAATTAATCTAAACATGATAGTGCCATGCAATTAATCTAACATGATAATGCAACCTAAGTGTCACCAGCTTTTAGCAAAGAAATGCCATGAGGATAAATTTTCATTATTGAGCATTTTTGGGACTGGAAAGCTAATACAATCATCACTTACCACATCATGATGATATGAATACTGCTTTTTATCACTTTTTGGTAACCTTGTTTTGAAACTGATACAACCCTCACTAGTTGGATGACCAAACTATGGGAGTCTGAATACCGGTGTCAACGGATTCAATGTTGCAAGTGGATTTTTGGTATTAAGATATGGAAGATCTAAATAACCAAGGGATCCATTTGTGTAAACAAGCAAAGGTTAATCCTTCCTCTTATGAGATAGTCCTCGATGATACTTTGATGACCATGTCGTTAGATGAATTCTCATAAGTTGATGGATTTTACTCAAAACACTCACTCAAAGGCAAGAAAATATCATGTCTTTATCATGGCCAATCTACTTGAAACATCATTGATTAACTAAAAGAGGTGATAAAAAGTCAATTTCCTAAAAATTTATCAAAAGAAAGCTTTAAGTGTTTTACCATGTTTCATGATTTTCAAAAAGTATTTCCAAGCATTCTGATCTTTAAGATGTTTTGTCAATTTTTAATCCTGAATAATAAAGTCAATGAAGGCCCATGGATCAAGTTGTAGGATCAAATACTTGGGTGGTAAACAATGATATCCATCAAGGTTCATGAAAATCACTCTCTCTAAAGTTCTGATAAATTTCTCTCTGACGTGACTAATTGTAGCACTTATTGAATCCATATGGTACCAAAATTCAAATCCTTACCTACCCCCAAGTGATAAATGCGATCATGTGACAACTTAGGGTTGTAGGAAATGCAACAATGTGACTGAAAGCTTTATTATGACTATGTACAAATGACGGATGTAATGAAGGTTTACAAATGGGATGTTGGAAATGCAATATGTACACATGTGACTAGGAAAGACAAACTTAAGGGAACCAAAGGTGCTTGTTTACCAAGTTTTCACCCTTTGGATGGATCAAGCTATTTTTTCTATTTTTAAAGCTTTTTTATTATTTTTTTCTTTTTTTTTTTATCATCAAGGTGCCTATTTGCTAAGTTTTCACCAAGACAACATCTTATTTGAATGTTTTTGATCTTTTGTGCTTTTCCATGTTGTTTGTATTTTCAAGATCTTTTTTGAACTATGTACACTAAATATGATGCTCTTTTATCTGATACTCTTTATACTCTTTCGCCTGACTCATGTGTAGAACCTGTGGAGATGAATACTGTTGATGGGTTCTTGGAGTTCCTCTCCTTCACAATCTGATAACTTATAGGTTCCTATGCCAAATGAAGATACTATGATGAATGGGCCAAGCCAATTAGCTTCCCATTTGTCTTTCTTCTCTCTTTCAACCTGATTCTTTGGGTTCTCTCGCAACACCAAGTCTCCTACCTGAAAGACTCTCGATTTGATATGTTTATTATAGTTCCTCGAGATTCTATTTTGATACACTTTCAAATGTTCATAAGCTTGTGTTTGATGCTCTTCAAGTAACTCCAATTATTGAAGTCTAGCAACTCTATAGTCTTCATTTGTGATCAATCCTTGCAATGACACTCGTAGAGACAAGATTTCAACGTCTAATGGTAGAACTGCTTCGGCCCCATAGACTAATGAGAATGGCATGGCTCCCATAGGTGTTCTTATGCTAGTTCTATAGGCCCACAATGCTAGATTAATTTGCACATGCCAATCCCTTCCTGATTTATTGACCGACCTCTTCAATATTTTCAAGATATTCTTATTCATGGCTTTAGCTTGCCCATTTCCTTGAGGGAAATAGATTGATGAGGAGTGGTGAGTGATATGAAATGTTCCACAAAGTTCATCCACATCCTTGTTTTTAAATTGTTTTCCATTATCTATTATTATGGCATGTGGAATGCCATATTGGCAAATGATGTGACTCAAGATAAACATGGAAATTTGTTTACTCATAGCCGTTATCAAAGGAACTACTTCAACCCACTTCGTGAAATATTCGATTGCGGTTATGATGTATTTGTGCCCATTTGAAGAAGGTGGGTAAATGATGCCAATTAGATCAAAACCCCATTGGTAGAAAGGCCATGGTGTAACAAATGGGTGTAATTCCTATGCCGGTGCATGTATCATGTCACCATGATATTGACATTTACTGCATATCTTCACAAAATAGCAAGCATCCTTTTCTAATGTCTTCCAGAAATACCCTAAGCGAAGGATTTTCTTAGCTAGGTTTAGACCGCTTGAGTGTGACCCGCAAATGTCATTGTGAACCTCGTGTAAAGCTAACTTAGACTCTTCTTCCTCTAGACATCTAAGTAATGTCCCATCAAGACCCTTACGATACAATGTTTCTGAAAGGATTAGGGAATGGGTGGCTTGGCGTATGAAATTGCATTTTTGAACTCGGGTTTGGTCTAAGGGTAGCACTTGGTCTTTGAGATATGTGTATATAGGTTCATACCAAGGGCAGTTATGTCCATGTAATAGGGAAACAATTTGGGTTTCAAGAAGGTTGAATGCTGGTTTCACCAACTCTTCCACCAAGAACTCATACTTCTCATTTTGATCTAGTTTTTGTAACAAGGAAGCCAAAGTGGCCATGGCATCAGCTGCTCTATTTTTCTCTCTAGGAATTTGTTCAAAAGTGATCAAGGCAAAGTATTTCTTCCATCCATCAATCATAGTCTTATATGGCAAAAAATTTTCATTTTTGGTGTTATATTCATTGTTGACTTGATTGATGATGAGTTGAGAATCTCCATAAACTTGTCGCTCCATGATGTTCCACTCTAAGGCCATTTTGATGCCTATAACTAGTGCCTCATATTCCGCTATATTATTTGTGCATGGAAACATAAGCTTGTAGGACTTTGGAATGGTGTAACCTTGAGGAGTGACCAATAGTATGCCGGCCCTGGAACCTCCTTGAGTATAGGAGCCATCAAAATATAACTTCCATGTTTTTGCTTCTATGTTTACAATGGCAGAATCTAGAAATTCCACTTGAATAGTTTGTGTAGAAGTCATGGGATTCTCAACTAAATGATCTGCTATCACTTGCCCTTTTATTTCCTTTCTATCAACATACTCAATGTCAAATCCACTCAATATCATAACCCACTTGGCTATCCTACCCATTAGGGCAATTTTACTTAACAAGTACTTGAGAGGGTCAATTTTGGCAATTAACTTGATCTTATGCATCAACATATATTGCCTCAACTTTTGAGATGCAAAAACCACTGCTAGGCAAGCCCTTTCCATAAATGTGTAATTAAGCTCATATTTGATCAAAGTCCTACTCAAATAGTAGATAGCTCTTTCCTTTCCTTGTTCATCTTCTTGTGCTAAAAGCACTCCTAGTGATCTTTCGGTAGCGGATATGTATAGAAGAAATGCTTTTCCCTTAATTGGTGGCATGAGAATAGGTGGATTTATCAAATAGGTCTTCAATAATGTGAAGGCTTGATCACATTCCCCATCCCACATGAATATAGTATCCTTATGTAGCAACCTAGTGAAAGAATGACATTTTTCGGCCAATTAAGAAATAAACCTTCTTATGGATTGGATTTTACCTTGTAAGGATCTCATTTGGCTGATGTTATTAGGTATCTCCATGTCTATGATGGCTTGTACTTTCTTTGGGTCCACATCAATTCCTTTAGCGGAAACTATATAGCCTAATAGCTTGCCAGATTGGACACCAAAGGCACATTTCTTTGGGTTTAATCTAACTTTGAATTGTTCAAACCGAATTAATATCTTCTTTAGAATTTGGAGGTGGTCTTCTCTTTTGTGAGACTTTGCTAGTATATCATCCACATAATCCTCTAAAAAATTGTGCATCATGTCATGGAAGATAGTTGTCATGGCCCTTTGATATGTGGCTCTGGCATTTTTGAGACTGAAGGGCATGACATTCCAACAAAAAGTGCCCCAAGGGAAAGTAAAGGCTATCTTTTCTTGGTCTTCGGGTGTAATTTTTATCTGATTATAGCCGCTAAAACCATCCATTAATGAGTACATGGAGTGACCAGCTATCAAATCCACTATGGCATCTATGCTCAGAAGTGGGAAATCATCCTTAGGGCATGCGAGATTCAAGTCTCTAAAATCCATACACACCTGAATAGATTTATCATGCTTAGTGACCAGTATAATGTTAGAGATCCATTCAGCATATGCTATTGCCCTTATAAATCCAACCTTTAACAATTTTTCCAATTCTGCCTTCACTACGAGAGCCACATGTGGGTGCATTTTTCATAGCTTTTGCTTCATGGGTTTAACCCTAGGTCTAACATTCAAATGATGCATTATGAAATCAGGATCCAATCCGGGCATGTCAACATATGACCATGCAAATTTTACTTGTTGCTCTTGGAAAAATTTGATGAAGTCCTCTCTTTTTTGAGGTGTAAGTGATGCTGCCAAGTGTATAAATTTTGGATCCAATTCTATTCCAATGTTGACTTCTTCTATCAGTTCTATAAGAATAGGTGACCTTTCTTCCTCATGTTAAGGCAAGGTATCCAATCTCTCTTCCTTTGGTGCCACAGTTGGTTTTCACCGAAGGAAACATCTTTTATTTTCATTTTATTTGGTTCTAGTGGTGCCACATAGTGGTTTTCAGCACTAGAAATTTTCATTTTCTTTTTTTTTTTTCATTTTTTTCTTTTGACTAAGAGAATGGACCCCCACTGTTGTCATCATGTCTGTATCAAATTCATTGATGAAAGAGGGTTCAACCACATTAAGGTATTGGTTTGCTGCTTGGTCATTTGGAAAGTAAAGTAAGTCATTTGGCTCAGTTTGGTCCCAATCAATGAGGTCTGGATGTATCAAAAGTAAGGATTCATTGGGTAAGATGTCTTCAATAGGGTTTATGGACATGAATTCATTTGAGGGTTCATACATTGTATCATTTAGATCTATGATGTGCACTTCCTCAAGATGGTCCATGGAAGAAGGGTCAAAATCCCCTTCACTTGAGTCCTCTTCAACTTCTACGGGAAACAACATGGGAAAAGCCATGAGCGGGTTAAAACTAATGTTTGAATCTCCCTCCTCTGAAGGCATCCAAAATGTCTCTATGCATGCTTGATTGGTAGGTGCATGCCCTATGTTAATATCTTGGATATTAGGTTCTTCATTGATTTGAATTTCTTGCCTTGGGATTTTTGCATAAGTATGTATTGCAATCACCTCCTTATCTTGACATGATTCATCTGATAGGGTATCCCACTCATAATCTCAGGAGTCATCACTATCTCCATTGGATTCTAAGGCATTTATTTGAGGATAAAAATCTTGCATTGGGCTTGAGCTTTCACCTTTGTATTGATAGCCTACCCTGAATCTTTCTTGTTTTTCCCTCGAAGTAGGCTCAATGGGTTCTAGTAACCCTCTATTCCTTTGGCCTAAGGGTCCTCTTCCCTTGTATCCCATCTTCTGCATAATCTCAAAACCTTTCCCATATTGCTCAATTTGTATATTAACATGCTGAATTCATTCCATGGGAGTGTTTGAGGTATCTTCTTCATCACGATAGAGCCATTGAAGTACTTTTTTCCTCCTTGTCAAATGTTGTTGTATCACTTTCTCTTACAAAGTATGAGTTGTACTTGTGAGGTAAAGATCCTTTTGATGGTTTTCCATGTGTCCTCGGAGATGTGGGCATGTCAAATAGGGAAACGGAGTATTCCCCTACTCCTTTTGAACTAATTTTGCACTATTTGTCAAATGCCTCCATCATCTTATCCATTTTCTTGTAGTTTTCCTTTTTAGCTTCATCTTTTTCTTCTCTAGTAGGTTTGTAGGGTACTATCTCTGATTTGGGAGTTTGATATGAACCCTCATTAGTAATTGGACCCTCGTAGCTCATCTTTTCCTTTCCCTTGGTTAATGTCATTGAGCTAGCTTGAGGAGGGTTTTGAGTAGCATTTAATGTTATGACCGGATCATCCATTTTGGTATCTTCAATGGTAACTCTTTGAATGATTCCTTCCTGGTTATGTGGAATATATAACTCATGAAGGGGTTTGAGTGCATTACAATATTGGAATGGGTTTGAGTCCCCTCCAACCGCGATTTCTTCACCCATGTATAGAAATTTGATGCATTGGTGGTACGTGGATGGGACTACTTGCATCTCGTGAATCCATGGTCTCCCCAACAAAATATTATAAGTTAATTTCATGTCCAATACTTGGCAATTGGTGTCCTTCTTGACTGGTCCCACTTGAATGGGCAATATGATCATGCCTTTAGGGGCCCTTTCAGCTTCATCATAAGCTTTAATGGTAATTTTTTTCATAGGGTCAATGCAAGATTTGAACAACCCTAAGGATTTAACAAGACTTAATGTACAAATGTTAAGACCAGCTCCTCCATTAATGAGGGCTATTTTGACTCTATGCCTTTTGATTAAGGCCTCTATATGCAATGGTAGATTTTGGGGATGGGTTATAGACATGTCGTCTTGATAGGAAAATGAGAGACAATGAGGTGCCACAAGATGACCTACCATATTTTGGAACTTCTCCTCTTCTAAATTAGTAGGAACGTTCGTCTCTATTAGAGGTTTTTCTAAAATATCCTTATGCTTAGGTGATAACTTCAATAACTCTAAGATAGAGATTTGCGTTGGAGTTCTTTGCAACTGATCAACCAAGCTATAAGGTTTTGCTACTGTAGGAGGTTGCTTGACCACAATGTTGGATTGCGGAGTGCTAATAACTTTAGGAGCAACCCCTTGTAGGGTCATTCTAGAATTTTTCCCTCTTGTAATGACATTTGATACCTCTTTTGGGGCTGCTCATTGATTATTATATCATTCACAATGTTATCATAAGGTGGCACAAAGTTAAGATTATTGGCACTTTGTTTCTTGCCATTAGATGACTCCCCTTTGTCATGTTTGTAGAAAGGTTGTTTGAATGCTATATGATCTTCATTGTTTTGAGGTCCATCAATGGTGATTGTGCCACCATTGATTAAATCTTGCACTATATTCTTTAGTTGCAGACATTCATTTGTTGTGTGCCCTCGAATTCTATGGTACTCACAATGGCTATTGGCTCTCCACCAACTAGGCTTGTTATTTGGCTCATAAGGCTGAATGCTGGGTAAAGTAATGACATTATTAGCCATGAGAGTCTTTAATGCCCTTTTGAGGTGTTCACCCAAGGGTGTGAAGTTCCTTTGAGGAGTGGACACCAAATATTTATCAAATTTTTTATTTCTTGCATTATTTCCTTGGTTGCCCTTATTGGCATTGTTGTTATTGGAAGGTGCATTGGATGTCTGATTGGCATCATTCACCTGATTAGGTGTCCTTGTAAGAGAAAATGGAACCACCTTCAAGTTGCTAGACTCCACCACACCATCATTAACAATTCCCTTATTTTTGTTCTTATACTGACTATTACTATTGAACCAATTATTCTTTTGATTGTTGCCATTGTTGGAGTTATTATTGTTGGAGTTGTTCTTATTATCTTTGTACAATTTAAGTTCTCCACTTTTGACCAACACTTCCTCTGTTGTGACTCCATTTTCAATTAGATCCTGGAAGGTCTTGGGACATTGCATTCGTAATCGGTAGTTCAACTCGTTGCTTAAACTATTTATAAAGATATCCATCTTCTCTTTTTCAGGTACACTCCTAGGATATCTTGCAAAAACTATCCTCCATCTTTGTAGAAAAGTGAGGAATGCCTCTCCATCCTTTTGTTTAGTGTTACATAATGTTATCATTGTGACCTCATGCTTGATCTTATATGAGTAATGGGCCATGAATTTCAAAGCTAACTCTTCGAAGGTCCTAATGCCGGAGGGTAACTTAGAATACCACTCCATAGCCATGCCTCCTAAACTTCGTAGGAATAGTCTCATTAAATATGTTGTATCATGCATGAACTCTAAGCTCAATGCACAAAACTCACGTAAGTGATCTTGGGGATCCGACATTCCTTCATACTTGTCATACTTGGGGAACACTACATTGATTGGGAATGGCACCATGACCAAGCTTGTATCAAATGGAAATGGACACAATGCTTCGATGGAGAAAGGCTTGGGAGCTCCGCTTTACTTAATAGTATCCAATTGCATTTGAAACATCTTGAACTACTTATTCATGATATCTAAGGTACTCTCCTCAACTTCCAGTAGTTTGAGTTGGTTAACATCATAGTCATGGGGAAGCTTGAGGCCTTTTTGTGCTAAGTCTAGAAAGTGCTTTTCTCTATCTCTATCCATTGCTTTTCCATGAGCTTTCAAAAATAGGGACATTAGATAGCCTCACTAACCTTTTCATCTGTGGCATCTTTTGATGTTGCTTCGGTGCTAGTTCTAGTGTGAGTGTTGTCTATACCTTGAGCATTTTGATCTGCTCCTCCATTATTGGTATTGTCTTGGTTATTTATCCCAATGCCTCCATTATTGGCATCGCCTTGGTTAGTGAGATCAACACCACTATTATCTTTACCACCCAAACTACCATAATACATCATATTGTCTTCTACTTCTTGTTCAGGTGATTCTTGGGGTACTCTAGGAGTGGTAGACTCGTCTCTTGGGTAAGGGAGCTCTTGTCTCAAATAGGTCTCATCTGCTTGCAAGGTTTGTTTAATGTAGTAAGATCTAATGAAAGTAGGCATGAACCTTCGAGAGTAAGCATTGATATTACTTGGGGTTTAATCCTTTGCAAAAAATTTCAAAAAGATGTGTAGAACAGGATTTTTGACCAGACTGTGAGTTGGAGCAGTAAGAACATGCAAATGGGTACTCAAAAATATACTTAAAAATGTTTGACCCCCCTGCAAATAATCTATGTTTTCCCTTTTAGATTTCTAGGCATTACTAAATTGATTTTAGGCGTGACCCAATTTGGTATACGCGTTTACTGGTGTTTTGTTAGGTGGCACTCTGCAGGATGCAAGTGACACTTTTCCTTTGATAGGCAATTTTCCAGTTTACACAGGCGTGTTTAAAAAAGTTTTGCGTGTGCCTTTTCTCTATCTACGTGTTTTTACACTAGTCATAGGCATGACTAAACCTCTGATAGGCATGATTGTTTTGTTCCCAGGTGACACTTCTCTAACCAAGTTGTAAAATTTTGAATTCTTTAAACGTTTGAGATCAGATTTTTTGAAAATTTCTTGTTTGAAAATTAAAAACAAATGCAGCACACACATCAATGTCTCTAAAAACAATCCAATATGTATATTCTTGAATGTTTTCACAAGTATAGCACAAGAATAAATTCCAAACAACCTACCCAAAGTCAAATTGGCTTGTAAACATGGCTCTAAAATGGTGGCTTTTCTATTTTAATCGGGATTTAGTAAGTATTCCATTCAAAATGGATTGAAATCTCTCATCCCCCAAGTATGTTAAGGGGCTTCCCACATGCACCGAGGTATGATTTTGCACAATCCATTAAGACTACTAGAGGAAGTTCAAGAAATTAAAACCCTTTTGTCATGCACCCCATTAAGATACATGTGTTTCATTTTAGAGTGGGTCGGATTCTCGTGGTAATAGAAAGTGTATCCCACTATGGGTTGTCCCTCTCACCGGCCTTGTTAAGATAAACTCGGGAGGCGAGCCCACTAAATCTCTATTTTAACTAGCATGTTCATTGAAAGCAAGAAGAATGGAATTAAGGTTAAGTATTTGGGAATTTGTTTCACCTAAAAGGTGAAGAGCATATCCCTAACTTTCCCTTTAGTTCCTCAAAAACTCAAGCAATAAGGTTCTTTTTCAATCTCATTACAAAGAGATTCTTAGAAATGGAAATGTTTGGTTCAATTCTTGGCTTTAATTAATGCTATGTTCAAAGAGAAATGTCACAATTTAATCAAGTGCAAGCTTGACTAGAAAAATACCTTTCCTTGTAGCTAGCATAGGCTAGGTGCATTTTTAAAAGATTTTTTCATTGTTTATCAACTCACCTTGGAAATAACCTCCTCCAAATGTGCTTGTCCTCCAACAAGTTAGTCAACACTAACAATCAAAGTGAGGGGAAACCAAAATCGAATTTACAAAGCATGCATTTTATGTAATGAATTTTAAGCCCTTTAATTGTAAATCTTTCAAACAAAAATTTGAATTAAGGACTAAAGATCCAATTTAAAGAAACAAATTTCTTTTTATATGCTTCAACTACAGCAAGGTATTCCTGATATACCTTATTTTCCTCCTCTCAGGTACTTTCAAGAACAACCTTTATGTGCTCAAAGTTCTCCTTCTTAATCCTCTTTGCTAAAGCCTTTTCCTCTTTGTTAAATCTACTTTCAGGTTTCTGTACTTTCCTGTGGTGGCTCAATTACTGTCAAAATAAAAAAAACCAGGGAGTTAGACAACTGATTGGATCAAATTAACAAAAAATACAGACAACAGACATCAGGCGACATTGTCCAGCTAATAGATGTGAACAAACTGCTGACAAGCATAACTTTGATAATAGCAAGCGTCACTTTGCAGTGGCTCAAGCATTACTCAAAGTTACACAGGCGTGAACAGTTTATCTAGAGGCGTAAACAAAACTTAAAATTGTGCAAACTAATTCATGCTAAGAGACATGTTAACAACAATAAGTGATAAATTTCTTATCCAAAGCGTGACTGAAACTGTAACATGCGAAGCAAAGCGTGAACTTAAGCGATAGCAAATAAAGGTTAAGCGATACTCCCTGAGTCACAGGTGTGACTTTAAGCAGCAAACGTAGAATTCTTTGCTATCGTAGGCATGAATCTCCAGCCAATAGACGTTAATCCAGAGGTGTAAAGTGATAGCTAAAGATCTGCAGGTGTGATTGAATCTTTCATAGGTGACATTTTATCTGTTTCTTACAAAATAAACATGGAAAACATACAATCCAAGCATGCAAAATTGAGATGAAAATGATGAAAATGAGGCCTACGGACCCATGGTGGATGCCATTTGTGTGATGATGAATATCACCTTCATGAAATTAAGATCTACTAGCATCAATTTAAACTAAATACAATGCAAATCTACTTTAAAATGAAACTACAATCTATATTATCCCATGGTTCTGTAGAAAGAAGTGATGAATGAAGCTCTCAGCTTAAATCCTCACTAGTGACAATTCTAAAATGAGAAATTATGCTGCTATTATGCTTTTACAATGCTTCTATGATGAGTCCATGCTTAATCTAGCTCAAATTGACAAACTACAATGATAATTGCTCTAAATGCTCAAATTGCTCTTAGAATGCTATTCAAATGCCTATAATAACAATGCTTTGCAAATGAAATTCCAAGATGGAAATGCTCTCCAAAATGCCTCATATTTATAGTAAATGTCCAAGGGTAGGGGGTAGAGTGAAGTAATCATGATTAATCCTTGGTTGAGTCAAAAACTTTGCATTGTCCATAAATGGGGGGACAAATGAGGGGACAACCCTTTAAATGGTTTCAAATCTTTGGACAATTTAAATGTTTGAGTGATTTATGTCTTTTTGTCCTCAATTCTCATTGGTTCATCACTTTGTTGAAAGAAATTAGGAATATTTAATTCAATTAATTAATTAAATTTAGCCATGTAAGGGTAATAGGTTCATTTTTATTTTTGATTAAAACAACTATACAATTAATTGATTAAAATCAATTATATAGTGTTTTTGGCCCTTTTAAGCTTTGATTTAATCATTTAACATAATTATGTAATAATTCCTTTGTTTTAATTGATTTTGCTCAACTTTATTTAATTATGTCCATTTTATTGATTTTCAATCCCTTTATTGATTTATTGCATTTTTATTGATTTTTGAGCCATTTATTGATTTATTGCATTTTGGAAAGTACTTATCCAATTTTATGTGTCTACACTATCTTAAAGCTACACATTCCTCTAGATGAAGCTCAAAGGTCAAGTAGCTGAAGCATAGCAATACTTGAATGAATATAGGAATAATTTGATGTACAATCATTTGCTAGCTTGGTTTGTGGGTTTTCCACATAATATTTTCCCTTTAACCACATTTATAGTTTGAGAAAATTAGAAAAAAATTGTTTCAGATTTATATTATCATTTTGAACTAACACACTGCCATCAAAATGCATAATCATTGGTCATATCAAGAAAATTCCTATTGATTAGTAGGATATCCTTATAAAAATTTGATGCATGGATTTCTTGTGAATTATTGACTGCTATGTATCCTGCAACTATGAAAGGAATAGTGTTGGTGTTAGGTTTCAATTATTATTGAATTCAATGGTTTCCAAGATGTGTTAAGGAGTTTTCTCCTTGTTTAATGTTAATTGTTCTTGCATAATCCACTCATAAAATAGTGAAATGCTAAGTGGAAGGGATGGTTGATAGTGTTCCTTAGGGGAAGGGGGATTGTGAAAGACTTGTTATCATTGTATTGTGTATTTCCAATATGTTTGGATGTAGGGAAGACTAGGATAATGAAGGATCACTCACTGATTGCATGATAACCCAATTTTGAAAGGTCACTGGTTGAAGGGATAGTCAAGGTCTGGATGATTGGGCCATTGGAGGACCCTAGTTCTTTGTATTAATTGCTATTCAAATTGGATGCATGGATTTCTTGTGAATTATCAGCTTCTATGTATCCTGCAACTGCATTGTAAATCTACATATACTTCTCTAGGGTTGTAAGCCACTTAGGGATCAAAATAGAGAAACTAAATAAAAATCATTCTTTGTCCTATTTTCTTTTAACAAAGTCTCAACTATCAATGATACAATACATTTGATGCCCTGAGCTATCAATACAAATAGCACCTAGCTAGAAGCTCACGAGCTGTCCATTTGATAACCACAGTCAACTTTTTTTAAAAAAGGATATCCTTGAGCACAAGCAACAATAACATCAAATAATGGAGTTAAAGCATGGGCTAGGGCACGACACCAGTAGAATGTGGTCATTTCAGTGGCAACAATATACAATGGTGTCATTAAACATATATGCCAGTAATATCAACAAATGTGAATCCAAACATTTGAATACAGTGAATCGATATCCTTGAGCACAAGTACCAATAACATCAAACAATAGAGATAAAGCACTAGCTAGGGCACGACACCAGTAGAATGTGATCATTTTAGAGAGCATTCATGATCAAATAAAATGCAATGCATTCGAATATGATGCCAGAGGCTCGAAAGATGAAGAAATCACATACCTTCCCTCGCGCTCAGCTTTCACTCCTTTTCTCCTGCTCCTTCTCTACCCAATCGAAATAAAAATGATGAGGCCATTTCACTTCTTTTTTTTTATCTATACCCTGAATCTGTTAGAATTCCGATGGTCAATTAAACACCTATCGGAATACCGACACCATTGGGGCCTATTACAAAATAAAACACCATTCGTAATAAAAAGTTATGTGTCGAAAACTTCTATCAAAATTTGGCCCCAAATGTAGTAGTGTGTTAGCATAATATTATTTAAACAAGTCCTGCATGCGGTGATTCAATAATGGAGACACATTTGAACATTGCACTCAGATATACTCTAGGTTAAATTTTGGCATGCTTGAAAATTCTTATTCTCTAAGCCCTTCTAGCTCAAGAAGGATAAATGATTTATTTATATATAGGTTATAAAATTTATTTGTAAATTTTGGCTGACATGCAATAGTAAAATAAAAATATCAAGATTAAACAAAAAATGGAAAGAGGTTGACACTCACATATGTTTGAGCTTGGGCCAAATAGAATGATAAATTGTAAAGAGTTGAAATCTACACACACACACACACAAATTGGCAAGGTAAATTCTTAAAGTTCTAAGTATCTAAAATATATTTTAAACCAAGTGTATGTGTGTGTACTCTCTCTCTCTCTCTCTCTCTCTCTCTCTCTACACACACACACACACACACATATATATATATATACATATATAAAGATATAAGTATATCATGTATATATATACACATAAACATATGCATATATGTATATATAGATATATACATATCCATATAGATATATGATTATATATAGATATACATATGCTCATGCTCATGCGCGCGCACACACACAGACACATTTCATGATGTACATTGATTTGTTCAAAATTGAAAAACATATGATTAGAAATATTTAACATATTGTTAAACATTCTCATATTGCAACTCATATATAAAAATTCTAAAATAACTAAATATTTTATATTTATATGAAATTATTCTCAAAATATTTTGCCTCTTTATTTCTTAGAATATATATAAGATTTAACTTTATTTACTTATGACTTTATTTAAGAGATGATGTAATCATCTCTGATACCTTAGGATGAATATGATAAAAATAGATTATATATATAATAAAATATGTATAAAATACTATAGATAATCATGTCTTAATTATGAAAATACACTTATGAATAATATAATTCTTTTATCTTATAAATTTATAGAAAAATCTAAAATATAATTTCTTTGTTGTAGTGTAGGATATCAGTTTTGGAACATGATGAACAAGAAGTCATATGTAAAAATGATTACATCATCTATGGAGTCATATGAAAGATGATGAAAGAGCAGCAATGATGAATGGCCCACTGCTTTATTGATTTAGTTGGCATGCAATATCTAACCCATTAAGAAGTATGTACCAGAACCTTTTCCGTATATTTATTCATCCACGTTCTTAGCTTTTCCTTGTAAGTATGTAAATCATTTAAATGCATGAATATACTTGTTCATTTAATCGGATAGCTCATTTTACTTTTCTTAGGTGGCCTATCCTTTTCAGTATCTTATCCTATAAATCATTACCAAATATCAATAATCATTTCATTTTTAAAAAAAAATATTTTCACCCCTATAATAGAATACAATTGCTTTTTAAACTGGTAGTTCAACATATAATTTTCAATACAAAAGATTGAATATAATAGCGTAATTTGTCTGGTAAACACATCACTCAACTAGCGCAATAATATATTTTATAAAATTACATAACATTCCTATCAAGAAGATGCATATCCTCATCAACATCGTACAGTAATGGGTAGCCCTCCTTTCATGCGCATGGTCAGTGACACGACATAATCTGGACACTTGATCCCATCTTGGACACTCAAACTGAAACCATGAATAATAGAAGCCACAATAGATTTCATCTGTATGAAAGCCATCTCTTTACCCAGACATAATCGAGGTCCTGCATGGAATACTGGAAACTTATACGGATTGTCTCCCACAAATTCCCCTTCTTTCAACCATCTCTCGGGTTTAAACTGCAAACAGTCACTACCCCAAATATTTTCCATCCTGCCCATCGAATAACTACAATAATTCAAATGCGTCCCCTTCCTCACACAAGTCCCGTCTGGTAAAACATCATCTTTGGAAGCAAGTTTAGTATCAACAGGCACAGGAGGGTAAAGCCGCATTGACTCGCAGAGAGCAGCATGCAGATATTGCATATCCTTCAATTCCTCAAAGCTGAAACTAATCCCTTCTTCATCAGCTGTTGTGGGTTGCGATCTCTTACCCAAGATCTGCAAGATTTCAGTGTGAATGCTTTCTTCTACACTCTGGTGAGAAGAGAGCAGCCAGAAAAACCATGTGAGAGCAGCAGACGTCGTATCCCTGCCTGCCAAAACAAAGCTCACCACCATCTCCTTCAAAAACATATCCATCGCATCACTAGATTGTTTCTCACTTTCCGAATGAGCATCAAACCCCAATTCATCTGCCTTGTTTGAAAGAGCCGCCATGAACCTAGAAAGAAGATCCTCTCTTTCAAGGCCTCCCGTATTCACCGAAATCTCCTTCCTTCTACTACTCACTACATCCATAGCAAATTTGTCCACAACTTCAATAGCTTCCCGCAAACGCTTTTCAGATCCAATCTTTAGCATGCGCTTGACTCTCCACCAAACAGGAAAAGCAGCATAGAACCTTCCGGCGCTGATTTCAGTAGCATCGTCAAATGCCTTTGCAAAAGGTGAAGTGGGCATGGAGGGGAGTAGACAGGCTGGATCCACACCAAACGCTACGCTACAAATATTATCAAATGCAAATCTCTGCAAAATGTCTTGCAAATCAAAAGACTTACCCGTTTTGGCTGCGCTTGTGAGGACTGGCACCAGCCGGTTCCTAATCTCCCACTGCACTGTCTCCACCACAAAACTTCTGAGAGACTTGGTGTTGAACTCGTAGCTTGCAGTTTTTCTCTGCATCTTCCACAGCTCGCCGTCCACATTGAAAATACCTCGGCCTAAGAAATCATGGAGAACAAAGATGAAGCGCTCTCCCTTTGGGTAGTCTTCGAATTTGGTTTTGAGAATATGCTCTACGTTGGTAGGATTTGCAGTCATGATATCTCTCAGTCCACCTGGCCGGTCAGCCGTGAATGTATTTGTTGGCATAATTTCCATGGTTTCAGTGAACCATTGCAGAAATCTGTGACGATTTTTCAAGAACTCGAAGGCGCAGCCGACTATGGGATAGTTAACCGGGGCCTTGTAGGGCATGTTGACATTCTTTCTTCTTAGAAAACACAGCGAAACATACCCAGCTAAAACAACGAGAACACCAAGGAAAAAATGATCAGGAGCCATTCTCTGTATCAGAGTATTCAGGTCAGATTCCCTCTATAAGTATTTGAGCACTCTACTTTAGGTATTCTTAAATATTATTCCTTATCTTCAAGAAAAATAGTTTTACATCGTTGTCGATGAGATATAACTATTTAATTATTAAATTTAATAGTCTAAAAGATGCTGTCAAGCATAACGTTTGCAGAGCAATCTGAAATCTATAGTTACCGATTCCACCATATTCCCGCTGTTTATTAAGTTACGTTTTCCATAATATAAAAATGTGCTTTCTATTCTTTCTTTCCATTTCATGCCGAATTGTTTGGATAGAGACTTAGATAAGATACGTTTTGATCTAATTTAGTTCTGATTTTTAGACGTCTTCTCTAAACAGGTAGGCCATAATTTAACAAGATAGTATTTTGGGTAATCTAAATGAAAACTGATTAGGGTTTTTTTTTTAAATATAATATATTAGTATTTTAATTAAATTGCATAATTTATGATTTTAACTTTTTAATTTTATTATTTTATATTAATGTAATTTTTTAAAGGAAATATCTAATACATTTTTTTTAAAGAAAGTTCAGGAAGTTGGAAAATAAAAATATAAGAAAATATATAGTACATAAATTAGAAAATTAAAATGCTTTAAAAAGCTTTAAAATATGTATTGTAAATCAAAATTTAATATGTTGCAGAACATTTCTCATTACTTTAGCAAACAGTTTTTTTTTTAAAATTAAAAAAAAAGTAAAAGTATAAGTCTCGGCTGTCCATATCTTTCCTACCATTGGTGTGTACACTACCTCTTTATTGCAAGTTTGGGGTAAAGTAAAATAATTTTATAACTAGCAATTGCACCTTAGTGTGCAATGGGTACACCGTAGAGGTATGGAAAGTCAACTAATTTTTCTTCCTTTTGTCCATCTCTCCCTCTTATCCTCTCTCTATATCTCCATATCTCTCTATCAATCTAGCTCACCATCTATCTCTTTCCATATTTTCCTCTCTATCTCTCCCTATCTATCTCTGTCCCTCTATCTATTTTTATCCCATCCCCTCACTCTATATTCATCTATAACTCTACATTCCTCTCCTCCCTCCGTATATAGACACATCTCCCTTTGTCTCCATCTATCTCTCTCCATCACCCCCTTCGTATACCTTTTTAACTCTGCATTATCCATATTTCTTCCCCCATCTCTCACTCTATTTCTATCTCATTATCTCAATATCTCTCCTTGTCCCTATATATCTCCCCCTTTCTACCTCTCTCTTTATATAAATTTCTACCTCTATCTTTATCTTTATATCCCTCCCCATCTCATTCTCTCTTCTTTATATATTTATATTCCATCCCCACTCTCTCCCTCTACCTCTCCCTTTCCTGTCCATATCTTTACTTTTGAATATATCTCTATTTTTCTATCTATTTTTATCCCATCCCCTCACTCTATATTAATCTCTATCTCTATATTCTTGTGCCCCCTCCATATATAGACACATCTCTCTCTCTCTCTCTCTCTCTCTCTCTCTCTCTCTCTCTCTCTCTCTCTCTCTCTCTCACACACACACACACACACACACACACACACACACACACAAACACACACACACACACACACACACACACACACACACACACACACACACACACACACAATCTCTCCATATTTTTCTATCCCTATAGCCCTCCCTCTCTCCATTTCTCTTTGTAAATCACTTCCTATCTCTATCTTCATCTTTCTATATACCTCTCTCATTCTTTCCTTATGTTTCCTCTCTCTCTCTCTCTCTCTCTCTCTCTCTCTCTCTCTCTCTCTCTCTATATATATATATATATATATATATATATATATATATATATATATATATATATATATATATATATATATATATATATATATATATATATATATATATATATATATATATATCTACCATCTCTATCTAATATTTTATCCTCTCTCTTTTTCTCTACATATCCCTCTTCTTTGTTTCTATCTCTATTTTTGTCAACCTCTCTATCGCTAACTCCTTACCTCTTTCTCTCTCATTCTTTCCCCTTCTATATTTACCTGAAATATGAGTGGTGAAAAGGCATTGTAGACCTTGTATGAAGCTCTACATCAAGACTACATCCCCACACATTTTGTAAAAATTTGATTGCACAAGGGAACTCCTTTATACATTTTTGCTTTAGGCCCATCAATTTGAAACTATCCATAAAATATTTATCCAAAGAAAAAGTCCCATTCTAAGCCATGAGACCCTTAGGTTGTATCACTTTAGGTCATAATCATTCAATATAAGTGTTTCATTTATAAATATGGTGCTCATCAAATTAGAATTGTTATGTGGTAAAATACTATTCTTATGTAATGCATATGTACTGGAGTGCAAACTTTAAGTTTATTTTATTATATGATGTAAAGTATTATAAAAAAAAATTATAATCACTTACAACAGGTCCACATGCTACAACTTACCTTATTTTCGCTAGTAGTAAGTGCTTAACTTTTTGTGGCACAATTTGTGGAGCTGGTGCCCCTATGGATGGTAATGTTTGCTGCTTAATTTTAAGCAGTGTCTTAAATATTATTTTAAAGTCAATTTTTAGTCATTTATGTTGCAAATAAACCTAAAAAGAAAATTGAAGGCAAATAAAAAGGAGTTGGAAATAAAATGGTGAAGACATGTGTCACTTTTTTCAATAAGCAGTTGCTGCATATTTCTAGTCCCCCCCTTTTCCCCACAACTTATTTTCATTTGCTAAAAAATGACATGTAGTAGGAATGTAAAAGTATCACAACATTTCTATTATAGATCAAGAAAATTTTATTGTTAATAAATATAAATATGTTGTGATATAATTAATGTAAAATATTTTTTAAATAGTATACAATAAAATATATATAATATAATTAAGTTTATGAATGTCTCCAAAGTTTTAATTAAAAGAAAGATGACAGGACCATAGTAAGTAGCCTTTTGTATCCATGCCCTATGTCTAGTATCTTGTCCACACATCCATGTGTCCTTATTGTTTTCTTGTGTCTCGCTTTATGGAAGAAGAGGAAATTTTCCGAGATGACACACATTAAAGTAAACTAAAAAATATCATACAATCAAATATAGAAATAATAAAAGCTAACATAATAGATTGTAAATTTAAATTTTTTAAGTGATAGTTTGAGATAGAGTGTGAATTTTTTAATTTGATTTAAATTTTTATTTATTTAGTAATATTCACCATATTATAGATATTTTTTGGAAAAAATATTATTAATTATTAATTATATTTATGATGTAATATTAAATTTTAAATAAATCTTTAATCTATATTTGTTTACAAATAACGAAACCTTTCAATAACATTAATTAAAAATTTAATTAAACCCCCTTAATTAATCCTTTGCATAAATTATAGTTTTAAATTTATTACCAATTATTATAAGTAATGTAAAAACTATACTATAATTTATACAACAAGTACATCTAATATATATAAATTAAAACTTAATAAAATACATACTATAACTTAATAAATAAATGTTATACTATTAAAATATATATTTAAAATTATTACATAATTAATATAATTTAAAAGTTAATATAATGCATACTATAAGCTAAGAAATTAGCATTATACTATAATTAATTATGACACTTTCAATATGTTAAAACTAATTTGGCTCTTGATAAGTAGGAGATATTTTCCATAGAAAGTCAAATTGTGATATTGCTATCAGGTGATGCAGGGCCCTCTGTAGGTCATCATCTCCTATAGAAACTTCCGGAGGCCATAACTTTTGACTCAGGTCTGGGTTTTTGCTAAAAAATTTCGGGTGCATGCCTCAAGTGGTGACATTCATTTTGCCAATGATTTCAGATCGATTGGGGTCCATTTTAGCACATTTTCGGGAGATGAAAGTTTCATCTCGGGCTCTGAATTCAGCTTTTAGTGTTTTTCTCTAGTTTTTAGAAAAGTCTATTTTGTAATAAATTCGAGTTTATGTTATCAAATCTTGGATGTTAGTTGACAATTCATTCTAACTTAGTTGAGGGCATGTTTAAGGAAAATCTCAGCTTTTTAGGTGTTGTTTTGAAAATTACCAAAAATGACAAAAAATAGCTGTGGAAAAAAACTGCCAAAAAGGGTAATTTTTGGATTTCTTGTTTTTTCTAGTTTTTTGGTTACTTAAGAGTTTGCAGTGAATTTTAGAGGCGGTCAGTGATGAATGAACAATATTCATCACGATTCAACTATGTAGTTTTTTGAGTCAAACTCATTGACCCATGATTCATGAGTAGTGGTTCACACGAACCCATCTCTCATGAGGATGCAAGTAGAGTGGGTTTAGCCATAGAGGAAATTTTTTAGTTAAGCGTTCTTGAGCTGGAGTAGTACTGGGATGGGTGACCTCCTGGGAAGTCTCGGTGCTTCACCTCTGTGTGCATCACCTAGATCCAATGAGTGCTAAGTGTTCCATTCATTCTCATGAGAGATGGGTTCGTGTGAACCACTACTCATGAATCATGGGTCAATGAGTTTGAATCAAAAAACTACATAGTTGAATCCTGATAGCAATATCATAATTTGGCTCTTACCCTTTTCAAAAATAAATAAAAGAGATATTTAAAAACTAGCTAAGATAGTAAAGGACACCAAGTGGATATATCTATGGACATGAAATATTATAAAACTGAGGAAATTTTGTTGACCAATTAAATTTTGTAGTTTTAAATTTGTTACCAATTATTATAAGCAATGTAAAAACTATATTATAATTTATACAAGTACATCTAATATATATAAATCAAAACTTAATATAATACATACTATAACTTAATAAATAAATGTTATACTATTAAAATATATATTTAAAATTATTACATAATTAATATAATTTAAAAGTTAATATAATGCATACTATAAGCTAATAAATTAGCATTATACTATAATTAATTATGATACTTTCAATATGTTAAAACTACTTTGTCTCTTACCCTTTTTAAAAATAAATAAATGAAATATTTAAAAACCAGCTAAGATAGTAAAGGACACCAAGTGGATATATCTATGTACATGAAATATTATGAAACTGGCAAAATTTTGTTAACAAGAAATATATCTCAACATCAACACAAGCAAAGAAGATTGCAGTATCACATAACCTATATTTTTCGAAAGCAATTTCTTTTAGCATTTCATCATTTAGCGAAATGAAGAAGGCATTCGAGGAAATGGTAGGGCTCTTACCTTCTTTAGTGGGTCATTCACCTCTAGGAACCGAAAGAAGTCTCGCATTAAGGGGTACACCATTACTGGACAGAGTGACAATCTCAACAAAATATTTTCTCGGGTTTAAATGAGCCTGTTTGGTAGGGCTTGAGGTAAAATGTTTTTTAGATAATATACAATAAAATATATATAATTATAATTAAGTTTATGAATGTCTCCAAAGTTTTAAATAAAAGAAAGATGACGACACCATAGTAAGTAGCCTTTTGTATCCTCGCCTTTTGTCTAGCATCTCCTCCACACGTCCATGTGTCCTTATTGTTTTCTTTTATCTTGCTTTATTGAAGAAGAGGAAATTTTCAAAGAGGGCACATATTAAGGTAAAGAAAAAAATATCATAGAATCAAATATAGAAATAATACTTGAAGCTAACATAATAGATTGTAAATTTTAATTTTTTAAAGTGATGGTTTGATATAGAGTGTGAATTTTTTAATTTGATTTAACTTTTTATTTATTTATTAATATTCACCATATTATAGATATTTTCTTGAAAAAAAATAACTAATTATTAGTTATATTGTTATGATGTAATATTAAATTTTAAATAAGTCATTAATCTATATTTGTTTACAAATAATAAAACCTTTCAATAACATTAATTAAAAATTTAAATAAACCCCCTTAATTAACCCTTTGCCTAAACTGTAATTTAAAATTTGTTATCAATTATTATAAATAATGTAAAAATTATACTATAATTTATACACCAAATATATTTAATATATATAAATTAAAAATTAACATAATTCATACTATAATGTAATAAATAAATATTATAATATTAAAATATATATTTAAAATTATTACATAATTAATATAATTTAAAAGTTAATATAATGCATACTATAAGCTAAGAAATTAACATTATACTATAACTAATTAGGACACTTTCAATATGTTGAAACTAATTTGGCTCTTACCTTTTTTAAAAATAAATAAATGAGATATTTAAAAATTCAGCTAAGATAGTAAAGGACACCGTGTGGATATTTCTATAGACATGAAATATTACAAAACTGACGAATATTTTTTTAACATTTCCTGGCAGAAATTGTTATCTCCATGTTTCCCTTGTCTTATCTCTCCCTCTGAGAAATGCCATACTAAATATATTTCCCGAAGAATATCATTTCCTATTTGAGGTAAAAATAAATAAATATATATTTACAATCAAAACAAATCTGGGCTATGAGATTTGTACATGCATATCATGTTAATCTGTAGGATTGTTAGATAAAATAATGGATTGTCCAATAGTAGCACGATATAATCAATCACAATAATTTTCACTTCTTATCGTATAATCCTTTGTTTGGCCAAAAGAGCAGACAATAATCCTGTGCAATGACATGGTCTGTCTCTCCAGATTTAACACATTTAAATTGACCATTGAAAAGGGACCAAAACCTAACAATCCAAATGAAAACAATGGTCGTCCATGTCTATTTGAGCCATTTATAACATTGATCACTTAGTTTAGCTCCTCCACCCAATATAGGAAATACATACGGCGTAAATATACATTTGAATTTAAATTTAGTATAATTGATATGATAATGTTCCTTCATACATGTATTGCTAAGCTTTTGGAAATTTTTGTCTTCTCCCCTCATTGCTAAGTCAATCTCTTAGGTCCAAGTCTTAGAAAATTTGAAGAGAAATGATTGATAGTATCTTTGTCACGATGGTTTCCCTAGATTAGTATAGATGGCCCATCTAATATTAACCTTCGACTTGTTTGGATTAGTAGTTTAGGATAGGATAATAATGGTTTTGTTCATTTAAACTTTTTACCATTATCGGCCAATATTTTAATAATATAAAAGAATTTATTTACAAATGCTTACAATTTTAAAAATGTTATATGGTTAAGGCTATAGTTAGATAAAATATAATGTAGATTTGATTCATATATTTTGCTCTTTTTTAATAAAAATAAATTTTAAGATGCATCTTTGAGGTTAATTCTATTGGTTGATAACATTCTTGCTTTACTTAAAAAAAATTGACTCTATTTTCTTTGTTCATGTCTCAAGAAAAAGAAATAAGAAAGTTGATTATTTTGATAAATGAGCTTTTAAAGGAATGTAAAACTAGAATTTTGTTGTTTGGGAAAATTATGATCTAGATAATTTCTAAAGCTTATTTAGGATGATTAGCTATAAGGATTCTACGTAAGTAAGGAGGGACATTATGTGTTCTAGTTAGAGTTCTTAATCTAGTGGAAATGCAATCAATTAGTTTTTTAAGATGTCTTTATGGTTATTACTTATTTTGATTATAATAACTATTCTTTTCTTGAAGTTACTTTATTGTAATTTAATTTAACGATTTCTATTTCTTTCATGAAAGAAAAATCTTCAACATTTTAAATATTAGAAAAAAAACAACAAATAAGAAAAAGGTGAAAGAAAAGAATGGAAATCTAAAAATATTAACATTATTAAATTGATGTAAATTTTATAAAAGGATATTATATTATTATTACAATAAAATATAATATGTTCAATTCTAAAAAAATCACAAATTTAAAAAAAGATTATATGAACTCTTAATAGTAATTTAAAAGAGACAAGTCAAAATAATATATGAAAAGAAAGAAGGATTAGATGTTACCATGAAATAAATAATAACCAAAGTAAAACATGCTAAAAAAAAGAAATAAATAATAAAAGAAATGAAAAATACTATAAAACAAGGTTGTGTTGTTGCAAAATTCATGTCAAATATTGGTAAAATTATTTTATTTAACAAAAAGTAGGCAATTCAAGAGTAGAATTGGTTCTATCGAAGTGATATTAGGGATGATAAATTGTCCAAACTTTATTTATCAGTAATATTGATACATATTTAGTAAGTCAATGAAGACTTTCTAAAAATTATGTATAGAATTGTGAGGTCTTCTAGGTGATTTTAGAACATTTAGGAATTCATTTTGGGCTAGAAATTTCTCAATATCAATCTAATTATCAAAACCATAAAAAAAATATCAATTTTATAATGTCCCATGTGAGTAAATTTAAGTTGTTTGTTACTTCAATGATAGGTACATTCATTAGTTGGATGAAATCATTAAAAATAGAAATATAAATTATTTGAGAATATTAAAGATCATTAGATCAAAAATAACGAAACCATAACACAAATAATTTCCTAAGTGGAAAGCCCTCTAGGGGAATAAACACCGCTTGAAATTGCCTCACAAATGAATCTCACTAACTACAATGCCTGACTAGATTAATTTATGTCTCATTAACAAAGCCTCGCTAGCTAAAAAAGAATGTATCTCACAGAAAAGGTATTGTACCTCACTGCAAATCCAGAAATATACATCATATCATCATAGTTTTGATATAGAGTATCGCTTCTATTTTACTTTTACAACATATTTTGATCTTGCATCACCTAAAATTCAAAATTATAACTCTAATTATAATATATTGATGTGTGTATATTCAGTATACACAACATTATACTATATTTATACATTATTGTAAATTAATTTCTCAATGCACTACAAGTTATTTTCAAACCTTTTCAATAATACTCTTAAGTACATATATACTTCTCATGAAATAAACAATAAATCCTTTTACATCACTTAGAAAAATGACTCTTAATAGAGTATAAAATAAAAACTAATAATTGTCTTTCCATCAATAAAAGAGAATGATCTTTCTTTCAATTTTTCTACATTATGAATTTCTTCAATATAGAATATATAATATGTATTATTTCTAAGCTAAAAATAACCTATAATCTTCATAACCGATTTGTTGATACTTTAATAAATAATATAATGGATAAATATACCTTTTTTCCCGAACTAAGGGGTACTACATTATACCTTTATAACTTTGTACAATGGTCCATACAGATTTGAGAACCAAATATTTGTATACCCAAGGTACTAATTAGGAACTCACAAAACCAAACACAACTTAACCACAAACCCACATGAGTTGTTATTCAAAAACAAATACTAATAATGATGTAACATTGAAGGTACGGTTACAAATAAGAAATAGGATACTTTAATTTGTCATTTTAGAAACTAGGGTTTGAAAAATTTACTCATTTCAATCCCAACTTGAGTTAACAAAATACATAATTGTTTCGATAGAACCTTAAAGACATTTTCATCATAGTAAAAAACTAGTATTTTGGAAACATTAATACGAACATCAAACCCTTGACTAATTAACAGCTAACAATATGATAAATATAAACAACCTATATAACCTTTCTTAAGATTAACAAACTTTTAACAAATCACATAAGGAATGATATTACCAGTCTTATCTATTGTCCACTATGTGCACTACTCTCTTCTTTTAGGTTTGATGTGAGTTTTCAATTGTCATTGTGCCCCATCCCTTTGAAAGTAGGGTTTTAATACTTACAAACTATTTTTGCACATGATTGTGGGTAAAAGTACAAAGCTATGTCACACTTTTATAAAGGAAAAGGTCAACAACACATGAAAATTTTAACTTTAATGACATAAAAATGGCATTTATGTTTAAAATTTGGAGATGATGTAAACTAATGAAATGTGTAAAAGTGGATGACGTTTATGGCTATAATTTTTTTAATTTTTTTTGAACAAGAATTCACATAGTTTTTAATTTTTTTAAGTCCATTTTTTACTTGCTGAAAAATGAGGGTCTTGTCCGCACCAAAAAAGTATATGCAAATAATCTCTTTTTCCTTTGATTTCAAAATATGTCATAGATAAAATGTATAGCTAGTGCAAAAAAGAAGAAAAATTAGTTTTCAATGGATATTTTCTCTGTTATAACTACTCAAATTCGAACATACCTGAAATTGATAGTTTTCATCTCGCGTCAAATTTCCCCTATCAAATCTACACCATTCAGAAAATAAATTACACACTCTTGAAGATAACTCTCTCCTCTAGTGTTAAATATAAATTTTCAATTTTTTTGATAAGCTTTACTATTTTTTTCTATTTTTGAAGCATCTTGTTCTCGAATGTTAAAATACCTACTTGTAGTATTTTGAAATTATAATATATTAGATCTAATTAAAATACTATAAAAATTATATGATGCTAATCTTGACTCTGTGCTCTAAAAAAGGGTATTTTTATATTTGTAAAAAAATATCATTAAAAAGAGTAAGAGTTATTGAAACGTTGCTTTTCTGAAATAATTTTATTTCTTTAGTAATTGTTATAAAACATGCATTTAATAGATATTTCCAATTGGAAAAGGTGAAGAACTTATCTAACTTAGCTAGAATGAATCTAGCTAGACCATATGTTTGACAAAAAATAATTTTAGTTAGAAATAATCAAATTCAGCTGTGCTGATAAGTTGTCCTGAAACATGACACAACTTTGTGCTTTTACCCTTGTGTATTTACATTTTATAATATCAAAACCTAATAATAATAATAATAATAATAATAATAATAATAATAATAATTTAATAATAATAATAATAATAATAATAATAAAACCCCCGTATAAAATGTCTATCTTTTGAAAAGATCAACTTACTTCAGCTAATAACTATAGTATCATCAGTGTATTTTCTTTATTCATGTGTTGGATATTGTGGATAGACACTGAACACTTAAACAAGAAAGTTGATAACTTACTTTGCATATAATATCACCTTGATAATGATATTTGTACATATTTACAGTATGTTTTTAAACTCAAGATCATCATCCCATAATCTTAACATTTAACACAACTGATTAACCTTGTAACCTTATCACTTAATTCATTATATCGATAAATGCATTAAGTTATTAATAACTTAAATACCTTGTGTATAACAAGTCATCAATAACTTATTGACAAAATAATTACAAACCATTAATGCTTTATTGGTGACAAGGACATATAATATGTCAATACCTTAAGTAAAATAAGAATATATAATTTATCAAATAAAAAACAAAAATAAAGATACATGTCCTCTAAAGCATATCTCAATAACCAAATGTAACATTGAGTACCATAGTCATTAGAAAATGACCTGTTCAAATTGTATCACTACAAGGTGCCAAAATAATTAGTAGGCATCAACACAATATAGAATTGAAGAAAGGAAAGTATCATTGTATGCCACAAAAACTATCACTATCAAAGTAACCATCAAATTATGTAAGTATATAACAATATGTATTCCAATATCAACCTGATGATGTTTGTCACTGTCAATGTAAGCATAACCATGAAACCTAATAAGCCAATGTACACCAATACAAATAGTAGCTATACAATAGACCAATATACCAATCACCCAAAATGATGATGCTATGAAGAATACAAACCAACCAACATCAAGAAAATACCAAGCATGTCATTGTCAACAATGAATTTACACGTGTATGTTCCAACCAAATGATTTAATTGTGTGGCTTTGTCATCAAGGATTACCACTAAGGGTCAACAAATTATACTTCTTCTATAACTGGTGATATATTTATACATGATAGACCTTATTCACATTTAAATGAGGTGATTAAAAAATGTATTTCATGATGAACCATTTTCTCTATTGTGTGGCTCATGATCTTTGATTATAGTAATGCACCTTATCATGTTATTCTTTCTATATCACCTAATTTAGTCTACATCCATAGAACCATACTCATTTGATATCCTTATTATATACACAATAATGTATTTCATAATATTAATTCACATGCACATCATGTGAGCTCTATCAAGATTTTATAAACCACTAGTATCACACCATTATTTAATAATAAAGTCTATTTTTTCAATAAATAAAACCTCTATTTAGGGTAGTTATGTAAGATTCCTATGTTTAAGAGAATTCTTGCATCACCCTAAAATAGTTTTTTTTGTGTTTATTTGCATTTTATAGATCTCCTTAGATATTGTACTGCTATTCTTATCACAATATTCATTAAAAGCACGTAGTCTTTTGATAATAATTATACTATGTGGTAATACTAATTCATTAGGTTACCTTCAAATTGAGAATAGTGTATATAGAGGGCAATCTTAACATGTCAAAATCCTTTTCAAGTGTTCATTATAGATTAATTTAATGTGACTTGTAAATCCTATACACATTTGAGTCTCACAAAAACTAATATTTTAACATATTAGATTTTTGATCTCAAGAAGGAGCTAAGGAAAACAAAATATGCTCAAATGTTGAATCCTTTTGCACTTGTAAAACAAGGTTTATATACATGTTCTAAAACAATGTGTCTAGATTCAAGGTGTAAGTGTAGGATATTAATATAATAATAGACCATTGAGCCTTATCTTGTATGCATTAGATAATGTAGTATATTTTTGGTTGGGTCAAATGTGTGTGTGTGTATGTGTGCATTTATAAAAGTAATGGTTTAATTTATATAAAAACATAAATTTTAAAAGGAGTAGAAAGGACATTAGAAAAGTAAAAAAAACACCATCCTAAATAATAGGCAAGAAAACCCAAAAACTACACAAGTCATGAGAAGTATCTATATTATAATGTATAAAATGATATATGTGAGTTGTATATGTGAAAATATCAATAATTTTATCTTCCAAATGGCTACACATATGTCAAATGTGTTTTCATAGGATTTGATTAAACTAATGTAGGAGTGTAGAAACTTGTGAAGGCACCATATGGAGTTTAACATAATTAAGAACTTGTTTGCTTGAGAGGAATTGATTTACTAGATTTCAACCTCTATAGACATTAAGAGTTATTTTATTTTTATTCAATAAAAATAGAAAAGTCCATAATATGATTTTATTTTAATAAAAAGAAAGGGGCCTATAACCCTAACCATATTATTAGAGGTAGACCTTATTTTTAGGAAAAAATCAAGAATTTTGGGCTCCAAATTTTGAAAGAAAAGACCAATAGTTACAATCTTGCTTGGATTAGATATATAGGTTCCATGAAAGAAGAGGGAGAGATAGCTTAAGTTTTGGACTCACTTTGATGTATGTCTCTCCAAGCTATTTTTTAGGTCCTTTCAACCCTTACCTTAGTCTTTTTTTGCTGATTGTGTTAACACTAATTCATTTGAATACATACCTGTACTTAAGATCTTGATATCTCATGAAGCTAGGGCATCATGGATTCACTAATTGCATGATTATTTTGATGGCATGCTTGATTCAAACAATTTTCTATTACATCAATCACCTATGGCTGCTCCATATTCATTTGGATACATATTTTCTGTTAATCATGAATGAAGTACTATTTGCTACTGTCCCACTTGATCTTGAACATAGCTACTCTTTTGTAGCTTGTATCTATATACCAGTGATGATGAGGCTTGAATTCCATCTTATTATGATATTCTTGGTTTATTCACTATTTTTAGGACAAAACATGCAATGAGTAATGAGTCCCTTTTGGAAAGTGCACCATATTAAGATGTTATGATTTTCATCTGAAGCCCATGATTTGATGTTGGATGTAGATTGGCTTGTGTCTTTTATGCCCCCATACTACATCATTGTTGAACCTATTGATGGCACTATGATAATAGCTAAAGCAATGTAGGATGTAGATTTAGTGAACTTACTACAATTTTAATTGAACTTCATGGATGCCTTTTGTCTCCTGAATTGATTTCATGTTGATGTATCCTCCATTTCTTAAAGTAGCTTGCCTATTATTGTAGTTGCATAGATGCTTGATAATGGCTGCCTTATTTGATCATTTGGGGCCATTGCTTTATGACATGATTTGAGTCATCACTATGGATGGTCCATTTGACTTGTTGTGGTCAACATTCCATCATCTCACACCTGGGTCAACATTCCATCATCTCTTCAGGCAACATCTACTATCCTATTGCTTATGTTCATTTACTTATGTATGTTTGTATTCATCCATATATTCCTAGGAGTTGGCTATGCTCACGACCTGTGTGACCCCAGATGATTCAATTTCATTTCTTTCTCTTTATAGTACATACAATATTTTATGTTCTGAGAGCTATGATTCAGCATATATACATGTAATTCTTCAGATGTAGATCTTTCTTTTCTCTTAAATGTACTTTCAGTTTATAGACAAATTAAAGGAATACAAATCTAAACAAGATCACTTAATAATGCCAAATAGGGTACTATAGTCACTCATCTAGTAAATAGGTTACCAATTGAATGAACATAAATTTAAAAAATAAAATAAAAAGAATGGCTCATTTCTAATTTTTCCTAAATCTTAGCTACACCCACGAAGAGGTGGAATAATAAAAGAAATGATTTTATATTTTAACATTCCCCAATTTAGAATAGAAATATAAAAAGGGACCTTTATGCTAGGATATAGGGTTATTGTTAAATTAATACATTTTCATGGATAAGGTTATCAACCTACTTAAAGAGTAAAACCATCCATTAAAACATAAATCATTTGAATAACTCAAAAATCTGACCCTCCAAAGGATACAATATGTTAAAAGCATCGACCCCTAACTATAGTTTCTTGGGAAAAGTTACATTATGGACTGGTATTTGGCCTCTGTGATCAAGAGTTTGATTTGGTAACTTGTTGGTTTGCCAAACTTCATATGGGAGTTTGACTTGTTGGTGTTGGTATTATTGTTACTCATACTATTTGATTATTTATTTGTGCCATGCCTTCCATTTTCTATTGTCTTACTTGAGGGTATACTTGTTGTGAGGACCACGGGCCTATGACTATTTCTCCTTCCTTCAATTGTTTTTACATGGCATCATGATGGTGCTCACTACTATATAATTGCATCAATATTTACTATTTTTTATTGAAGGTAAAAATAGGTTTTATGGGGACCTGAAACCCCTTACAAGGATTACAAGAAAGGAATAAGAATTAAGCTCACTGAAATGAAACAGGATTAGAAACCAGCCCGCAAGACCTGAAACCAGCATAAAAAAACAAAAAACAAAAAACAAGTAACAACACCTAATAGAAAAAAAACACAAATAGCTAAGAAAGAACATGAATAGGGGAGAAAGAGGACCTAGGAAAACTCTAGATGATTTCTTTATGCCTCTTGCTTTGCCTCAGAAACTTTCTTGATAGTCATGTTGAAATATGAAAGCTTGAGGATCCTGTCATGGATCTTCTTCCTTTTTATAGACTGATTGTGTTTGCCAGGACCAACATCATCCACATCCACTTTATCATCTTCAAGCTTCATAGTAGGAGAACCAACATCTAGCTCCACCTTGATAGTCACGAAGCACTCCATCATAGACCCCATGAACAAGTTATTGTCCAACATGTGCTTCTTTAGAGTGTTCTCCATGTTTTCCATTTTGGCCTTCATTTCTTGCATGTTTTTCTCACCCTTGTTGACCTTATTGACATCAATCCCCTATGATCCAGTAGCTGAATTCTCTTGTAGAAGATCAACCTTGCCAGAGAGAGAATGAAATTTTAAGTTGAGGCTTTTGATTTCTTGGAAGACCCATTTCATCAAGAGGAAGGAATACATAGACATCACCTTTTTTCATTTGAAGGACACCAAAAGGGGGGTCAATTTTATCATCCATATCTCTTTTAGGAGTTGTACATTCTGCTCCTGCATGTCCACAATTTTAACAAATGGAATGTTCCTAGAGATAGAGGGGTAATTACCCTTCTCATCAGGCTCCAAAATAGGCGTATTATTTTCCTCCTTCCTCTCTGATTGCACTTCCATAACCACTTCCTAGTTGGGGGAGATAGGAACATAATGTTCCTTAGAGCTATCATAATTAACAAGAATGGGGACTTTATGGCCTCCCACATCCTTATCTTTATCCACATTCTCATCTTTGTCAATAGAAATAGGGTCATTCACAATATCCTTAGCAGCAGCGAGCACCTCATCCTTATCGTCATTGTCACTAGAAACACTGATCGAGGCTGACAGAGACTCTTTTCTTTCCTCATTAGACAAATTAATAGTGACAACATAACCCTCAACACTCTCACCATCGAATCAATTTCCATGCCACCCTTCTTATCCAATTTCAATTTTTATCAACAGACATCTCCTCTTTGCTTTCCCCATCCCTAATATATTTCCCCAAAGCCTTGGCATAACTAGAGACCCTGGATGAGGAATAATAGGGCTACTAATGGAAATTTTCTTAATATGATCCACAATTAGGAGAATGAGGCCCTAATGTAGAATGGGCTTGTTCCCTTTCTTCATATGATCAATAATACTATGACGAAGGGACTATAGAAGAAAGAATGTGAGAGAAACCCTAACCTTGTACCTAAAATGATAAAGCAACATGAAATTATAGGAGTGAGTATGCTTATACCTACCATCCAAAGTGATATACTCCATGATAGCAGTCATGACCTTCGCCCAAATCTCCTTGAAAGCATCCACATGATAACATCCACTCGAGTCCTTCACCAAGCACTCAGCCTCCACCTTATCTTTAGGGAAACATTGGATAGCTTGTTGGGAGATCTTATTATCTCTATAGAACTGCATGCCCTTGATGTTCAACCCGGACACCTCTGCAATAAGCTCTTTAGTGATTTTCACAGTCATACCACCAATGGTCACAGTGCCTTCCTTCCAAGACTCAACAAACACCATCATGACTTCATCTTTGAACCCATGAAGGTGTTCCATGTACATGGTAAGGCCACCCTTCTTGAGCTTATCCTAGACCTCAGTCATTTTCTTCCACTTAATACAGTCCTTTGGCTCCCTATGATTAAGTCCACCACTCATGATATCCTCAAAGAAGAGACTCTCAATAGAAATAGCAGAAACAAAGTAGAGATACAAAAATAATGGCAGCCTTCAAATTGGACCACATGCTAATATACGCGTGTTTACACTCAGTTATCTTGGGAAATTCAAGACTTTCCATAACACTTATAACAATATTAATAAAGTTGTGTCTTTTCATCATATCTTTTTAAGATATTCCGAATCTTCTCTTTTGCTGTGACTCCAGTCAAATGACAACTTGACCTTCAAATCAATAGGAAGATCCTTACCTCCTTGCTAGGTCATGATGTCCTTAGCCATGACAACAATGTTAACCAACACATTCGCAATAATATTATCCTCCCGAAAGCTATGGGAAATAATAACCCATGTAAAGGAATTAATGATAATTCGAGCCTCCTCAATAATTGCCTTAATATACCATGATGACTTGATCACACCTTTAGTACAGTTTGAAATATTCAAGGAATTACCTTGAATCCACATGTTTGAGGGCATGTGCTTGTTAATAATTTTTAAATTTTGAAGGAGAGCCATAGCCTCTACCATGTGATTGGTCTACACACCAATGGGGAATGCCATGGTAGCAAGATAGTTTGCCATGTCATCCCTTATAATCCCACCACATCTAATAGGACCCAGGTTACCTTTTGTCGCACCATCAAAATTGACTTTGATGCATCTAGGAGGGGCAAAAGCCAGATGGAATTCTTCCTTTGGGAATATGACTTCACCTTGGTACTAGCAGCATTACCTCTAGCAAAGAAATCCAACTTCAAACCAATCAAATGTAGTACAATTCTCCATGATATTTCTCTTAATCTTCTCAGCAATCTCCATCGGAGGGAGGGCAATATCTCTAAACACTCTATCATTGCATCCTCTCCACAGTTTCTAGATAACATGAGGGGCGATGATATTCCAGAGCTACCTATCCATAGGAACCTTTGCATTTCTCCATTGGGTGATGAAATTCTCCATATTATTTGGAAAAAAACTAGCATAACTTCTAGCATTGCGAAGTAAGATACCAGAATTCTCAAGAATACTAGCAGTCGATAGCCAAATGGTAAACTGACTCCTCAACATTTTTACATAGGAAGCATCTATTGGGTAGAATCATACCTCTCTTTTGGAGATTATCAATAGTGAGAATCTTGTTCTGCAAAACCAACCAAAAGAAAATATTAAGTTTAGGAATTAACCATTTATCCCAAACCTAAGCCCAAAAGGGAGGAGGATGTAGATGCTTCAACAAAATCTTAGAGGGAAAAGCAACAAAAAAGACTCCGAAAGGGAGAATTCCCCAAATCAGCTCATCTACCCTAGTAGTGTCCACTTTCCAAATATTCAGGTCCAGCAACAGAGGCTTAAGAGCAATATCAACAATAGAAAGATCAATCCAAGACTGACTCCCCCAATGGTCTCTAACCCAAAGACCAAATATCTGTAATAAGATGTCAATAAAAGGCCAAAAGGAGGGGAGTGAGTTAAGGGGAAAATCTCTAAGCCAATAGTCATCCCAGAATTTGATTCTTCTACCATTACCCAAATACCATTTAGCTCCATTGAAGGCCATCTCCTTAGCTTGCTGGATGCAGTTCCAAATAGGCAACTTCACATCAGATATCATGAAATTTGAAATATGAGGAAAATAGAAGAGATATTTATTCTGAATGATCTCATTCCACTCTTTTTTCTCTCCAAAGATCCTCTAAATTTGCTTATCCAGTAACACCTAATTAGTCACTCTTAAGGGATGGATCCCTAGACCTCCCCACTTCCTAGGAGTGCAAACCTTATCGCAAGCAACTAAAGCCAGTCTCTTTCTTTCTTACACCCCTAAACAAATAAAATTTCTCTGAATCCTCTCAATAATGTGTGTAAATTTACCATGAATCTTAAATAGACTTAGAGCATAGATAGGGAGACTCTGCAGAGAAGTCTTTAGGAGTTAGAGTTTTCCATCTTGACTAAGCAAGGCTCCTTTCCAGCCAACTAATTTCCTATTGAATATTTCCACAATTTTGACCGAAAAAGAGTTAGGAGGTTTTAAGCCCAAGGGAAGACCGAGATAAGTGGTAGGCAAAGCACCAATAGCACATCCAATAATTATGAAAATTCTATTCTATCTATCCACAGGAGTATTAATAAAAAATAGAGAGCTCTTGTTCCAATTAACAATTTGACTAGTACCTAGAGAATAATTAGACAAAGCCTTTTTAATAATTCTAGCCTCCTAGATGGACAAAGAGCCCATGATGATGGTGTCATCAATAAATTTATCATGGGAGAATGACCTAGAGGAAGAAGGAGTGAGGCCCTTGATGTATCCGTTAGGCACCAGTCTCTAAAAATAGTGACCAAGACACTCTGCCAGGATGGAAAAGAGAATTGGAGACAAGGGATCACCTTGTCGAAGCCCCCTGGAAGGCTTGAAGAATCTGGAAGAGGATCCGTTCACAATAACCATAGTCGTGGGAGTACTAATGAGCTGGAACACTGATGAAGGGCCACACCACTCTTACCAACTCATAACAAAAAATATAACAACATAAAGACAAAGAGAAGACAAAATGCTTTACAAAGCATATATTAATACTTGAAAATAATTACAACTTGAGAGATCTTACAACATGAGAGATCTTACATCCTCAAAGTTTACAATCCAAAAGCTTACAACTTAAGAGCTTCAACTTGAGAGCTTCTTCCCTAATACAAGATCCTACAACTTGAGAACTTGCTTATGAATGCTCATATGCCTTCTTTATATAGGTATTTACCATCCAAGATATTACAACACAACCAATGTGAGATAAAAGATAGATACAACTACCTTGATACAAATATTAAATACTAACCCAATTAATATTTAGCACCACCATGTGGGCCAATTACAAAATTACATTGTCTCTATGGGCCAATAAGAAAATAAAAAGGTGTAACTACCTAGCTACAAATATTAAATGCAAGAACTTTCTACAAATTTCTAAAATGCCACCTACACACCTCGATAAATGATTTTTTATTTTTTTTTTAATTTTTTAATTTTTTTTCCCACCTATGCACCTTGGTAAATGAAATAAAATTTTCATTTTTTTTCTTCTTTTTTTTCTCTCCTTTTTTTTTTTTTTTTTTTTTTAAAATATTTTTTTGGTCACTTTCTCCTTCCTCTAATTTTTTTATCATGCCCCCTTTTATTTTGTGATGCAAGATGCTCCTGCATCACACACCAAAGGTAGAAATTTTTTTGTGGATATGGATTCACAAATTGAAATAGCCATTGTTGATATTTTTTTTTCTTTCTCTTCTAACACCTTGCTCGAACAAGTATTCGCTGCCGATATATTTCTTTTTTCCTTCTTTTCCAACACTTAGTTGGAACAAGTATCTGATGTTGACAATACTCCTTTGCAATCAACTTCATCCATCTATAAGTCTCATTCTCCTCCAAACTTGTAGGATCTAATACACTTGTAATAAATTCTATAATGCCATAAAAATTTTCTATTGCATACCAAACATCACTTATAAAGTCCTCATATAAAACATCATCATTATCTTTCAAACCCATCTCAAAGTTAGCATTCCATGATTCATAAAAATTTACCTCTTTCATATTTTCTTCTTTTGTGTCTTCAACAAGGCATGTAAAGGCTTCTTTTCTTTGACATTTAACCAAAGAATTCCACTCTTCCTCTACTGCTGCAATCTTCATTAATAAATCATCTTCATCAACTTTAGGTTCACAAATTTTTTCATCTTCATGCAATTCCCCTTCTTTTATTCCACTTTCATGATACTCCATTATAACTTCCTTCTTTTTTGCATCCAAAGAATTTTCATCATCTCTTTGAATCACTCTTCTCTTTTTCAGCTCACTTCTAATTCGGCCACTTGCTTCTTCAAATCTAGTATTGCAACTCTTGTCTCTTCTTGATATCTCTCTCTAATTTTCTCAAGTCTAAAAATTTTAAGAATCTATCCAATCACAAAAGTCATCTTCTTCTTTCTCTTCTCCATACTCGCATCCTCTTAAGGAAAACTTCGCCCAACCTGAGGTCCTAGTGCAAACTACCTTACGCTCGATGATCTATCTACACACTCAAGAACTCCTGCTCTGATTCCACTGATGAAGGGCCATACTACCCTTACCAACTCATAACCAAAAATATAACAACATGGAGATAAAGAGAAGATAAAATACTTTACAAAGCATACATTAATACTTGAAAATAATTACAACTTGAGAGATCTTACGACATGAGAGCTTCCTCCAAATATGAGATCTACAACATGAGAGATCTTATATCCTCCAAGCTTACAATCCAAGATCTTACAATCCTCAAGCTTACAACTTGAGAGCTTCTACCACTTGAGAGTTGCTTCCCCAATACAAGATCCTACAACTTGAGAGCTTGCTTATGAATGCTCCTATGCCTTCTTTATATAGGCATTTACCATCCAAGATATTACAACACAACCAATGTGGGATAAAAGATAGATACAACTACCTTGATATAAATATTAAATACCCACCCAATTAATATTTAGCACCACCATGTGGGCCAATTATAAAATTACATTGTCTTTGTGGGCCAATAAGAAAATAGAAAGGTGTAACTACCTAGCTACAAATATTAAGTGTAAGAACTTTCTACAAATTTCTAAAATGCCACCTACACACTTTGATAAATAAATTTTATTTTATTTTTATTTATTTTATTTTTTCCCACCTATGCACCTTGGTAAACGAAATAACTTTTTCTTTTTATTTTTTTTCTTCTTTTTTTTCTCTTCTCTTTTCTTTTTTTCTTCTCTTTTTTTTCTTTTTTCTTTTTTTTTTAAAGATTTTTTTTTTCTCTCCTTTTTTTTTTTCGTCACTTTCTACCTCTATTTTTTTTTTATCATGCCCCCTTTTATTTTGTGATGCAAGATGCTCCTGCATCAAACACCAACTACAAGCGTTTATCATAGAATCCAAAGGAGCACAAAACCTTGATCAAAAAATCTCAGTCCACCCAGTCATAGGCTTTTGAGAGGTCAAGTTTCAACAGAAAACCAAAGTTGAGAGAAGATTGAGTTGAATGAATAACCTTGTGCATCATCATAATAGAGTCAAGGATTTTCCTACCAGGGACAAAGTCGGACTGTTGGGGAGAGATAATTTTAGGGAGAATAGCCAGCAACCTAAGGGTAATAACCTTGGAGAAAATTTTATACACTGAATGACATAAACTGATCGGCCTAAATGAATCAACTAAGTCTACTCCAGACTTCTTGGGAATCAGGATGATAAAGGTAACATTAATTTTTTTAAGCATAGTTCTAGACCCAAAGAATTATTTCACAACATTGCAGATGCCTCAGCCCACAATATGCCAAAATTTATGAAAAAAGAACAAGGGAAACCCATCCAGTCCCGGGGACTTAATACCCTCAAAAGAGAAAGCAGTAGTCTTGATTTCCTTTGAGGAAGGAATAACAATGAGCTTATTAGTAGCATCATCAACAATGGAGGGAATGGCCTCAAAAAACAAGGCTTGGTTATCCAGGGAAAGAGAAAAATCTTTAGATAAGAGATAAGAGAAAAATTTAACCATAGCTAAAGAAATGTCCTTATCATCACTTACCTCTCCAGAATCCAATCTGAGTCTAGAAATACAGTTGGATGCTCTATGTTTAGAAGAAAATAGATGGAAGAACCTGGTATTCTTATCTCTAACTTTGAACCATATCAATCTTGACCTTTGTCTCGAGTATTCTTCCTCTTTGGAAATGATATTATGAGTTTTGGCCAAAAGAATATCCTCCCTATCCTTCAGATATTGAGACATGCCGATGTGTTGGATAGGCTCCTAAATATCATAAAGATCCCTTTTTTGGCACATACTTAGTTTTAAAGATATCATCGAACACCTCCTTTCTCTAAGATTTAATACTCTATTTTATATGCTAGAGCTTTTTAGACACCCTGAACATAGCGGTGCCCCGAATGTTAACATTCTACCAGCCACTAATCATGTACTCAATATTTGGGTGATCGATCCACATTTTATCAAATCTAAACGGGAGATTACCAGTAGTCATAATTGAATTAGAAACAAAAGAGATTGGGAAATTGTCAGACCCAATCTTTGTTAGAGAGGATAGTGAACAACCAAAGATTTTGAACCAACAACTAGAGATCAAAGCATGATCCTAGCGGGCCTGGATAAGATCCAAACTAACTCTTCTATTAGACCAAGTGTAATTAACCCCTTGAAGATCAATATCAAAAAGAGTCTGCCTATTAACAAAATCCATGAGCTCAACTCTACCATTCAGCTGAATCTGGCTATCAACCCCTCCAAACCTCTTGTTATCTTTCAAAGGACATTTGAAATCACCCATAACCAACTAGGGAGAATCTCCAAAAGAGATTCTTTGATTCTCAACCATCTTCCAATACTTAGCACTACCCGCTTTGGTATTAGGAGCATAAATGTTAGTAGTAACCCATTCAAAATCAGACTTGAGGTGAACAAATTTGATGCTCAAGCTATTTAGGTTATCTTCTATCACTTCACCTCTGGAGTTATTCTAGTTCCAAAAGGTAGGAATACCACCCAAGGCCCCATCAAAGCTAGAACCAACAACGCCTCCATTTTTTAAGATTCTAATTTTTTCCACTTTATCTTTCACCATCTTGGTCTCCTAAATAAGAATGATATCAGGTTTGTGATCTCTAACCAAATTCCTAAGTGTATCCTACTTATAGGAGGCATTCAACCCCATGATATTCCACGAGATGACTTTCATTTATTAACTGGGGTATAAACTCCCTAGATGGTCAAGTGCTTTCCATTCGTAATATCCTTCTTTCTTTCTCTTTTTCTAATCTCTTTGTTTAAAAATATTCCTTGAGCTTTTTTTTGAGATCCAATGTCTGCCTTAACAATCTTAGATACCACATCTTCTTTACTATGAGTAACAACACCCTTGGAACCAAGAGTAGAAAGCTTATTATGTTATGTTTTTTGTTTCCTCCCTATTTGTATGGTCTACGAATCACCATTATGATTAGCCATGAGATCAAGACCATCACAAGCTGTAAGGTCCTCATCACCACTCCCCGAGTAGGTGCCAAGGACTGAAGAAAATTCCTCTTCATCAAAATTTTTCAAGATTTCTAGGTGAGAGAAAATCCCCCATTGCATCACTATACTTTTGAGCAATATGTAGGGATCATTCCACATTGCTCATGTCATCAACTTGGATAGGGACTAAAACCTACACAAGCATTGAGTCATTCATCTAGGAACCTAAAGAATCAACATTTGATGGGATCTGGGAGTTTTCCACTCTAGGGATAGACACCAAGGGAGAGCCACTCACCAAAGAGTCAGAAACATGGGTAATCAATTCCACAATTTGCCCTTCCTCCAGGTTGGGAAGGTCATTAGAATCTACCATATTCTATTGTCCTCCCTCTAAGTTTGGCTCCACCTTGTTGGTGCTATCACCTTCAACTACGATAAGAGGCTTAATCTCCTTCCAAACTTGTCTGGTCTCCTTCTAAGGTTTAGAGCCAGGGTCTCATTTTCCCTGCTTATTGATCATGCTCTTGCTATTGCTTCCCTTATAGAGGTGTATGGATTGACTATGCACATGCATAACTGTAAATAGGGATATGTAATAGGATTCCATGCATTTCTTAGATCCTTTGTATCTAACTCCATTTCTTTCTTCCTTGTAGGTTTTGGATTAAACATGAGCACATTAGAATCACACCCGGGTTAACATTCCATCATCTCTTCAGACAATGTATGGTACCCTATTGGTTATGTTTATTTAATTCTGTATGTTTGTATTCATTTGTATCTTTCTGAATAGGGTAAAATAGTATGCATGCCAAAAGGAATAGTATGATATGAAAAGGGGGAATATGAGATCTACTTCTAAATTCAAATTCCCAAATGAGAGATCCAAATTGATCAACCAAAAGGTCAATACACAAAAGAATCAATCTATGGAGAATATGAATGAAGGATAAAACCTTATATTTTTCTATGAAGAGTATATGCTTGAAATCTAAAATAAATCAAAGGAAAATACTTAGCTCAAAATAGGGCAGATCTGGAAAATGTTATTTTCTGATGTGTGTACAGTTTTGGACAATTCTACAACATGTTCCAAACTGGAAATGTCGAGATAGAGAAAACCCAAAAAAGTTTTGTCTTTCTGGTAGCAGGTAGTCTTTGACCCAGATAAAAGGTTAAGGAGTACTTTGGAATTTTGAAGGTCATCTTTGACATTGTTTGTGGATCTCAGAAGTTCACCAAAAAGGGTATCTAGATCCAAGCTCTGATCCGTAGTCTGGCACCTGCACCTGAAAGAAAAAGGGGTTTTTGTTGTTTGGATGGGGGGTTTGCCTTGGTCAAACCCTAATTTAAGAATTAACCTTGAAATTGTAAATTATTTAAATAAATTAAATGGAACAATTCACTTTCCTTATGTTGACAACCCTTGTGGAGCATTCGAGTCCTTGAATCCACAAGTATGGATGCTCCAATGAATGTAGGATGTCTCAAATCTATGACATTAGATCTTCAACACCAATCTTGAATGTATCTTTGCATAGGAAGAGGCTTGGATGAATGTGGATGGATAAATCTTCAAGGGGGTTACAAAGAGATTCAATCCTTCAATAGCTTACAATAGATCTATTAGGAATGAGAACATTGAGAGGGGTGGGGGGGGTGAATCAGTGTTCACTGTATTTTAACTTTTATCTTTAATCTTAATGCTGAATTATAAATGCTTAAGTATTGAATTGAACATTCACATAAACATGAAACATGAAATCAACACATCACACCAACATGGTTATGGGGAAACCCAAATAGGTAAAAACCCCGGTGGGACTTGATACCCACTAATATTCTACATTAGTGTTTTGTGATCCTTGTTAGAAGATCCTTTACCCTGTTAGGAGTAGCTTTACAATGCTTTAAGTATAGTAGACCTTGTTAAGGGTCAAACCATGCTAGGAATCTTTTACAATAATCCTTGTTAGGGGAGTGGAATCACTATCCTAGAGCTCACTGCTCAAACGGTGAAGGCTACAACCTTCTAATTTCAGATACACACTATATCTGAAGGTGAACTGTCACTGTGACACTGCTTATCAAATCATTTCCTTTGGTGTGTTGAAACTTTGACCTCTTACAAAGCTCTAATACATCATATGCTCTCTTCACATACCTCTTCTTTTCTTATCACAACTCTATTACAACTTCCATACTAATTATAATGGGCACATCTTATATTTATACGCTCATACAAATAAAATATTTAGGTCGGGCCTATAACTAATTACAAACAATGCTTCCAAATGAATTGGCTTAAGCCTGCTTACAATTATACATGTACATATGTCAGCAACCTAAATACAATGGGTGCATAGCCTCTACAACATTAATTTATAATCACAAACCAAAATAGTCACTATTGGCTCTATGCTCTATTCATTGCTGGCACACACTGGCTGTGCAACTTCAATTGACTATAACTTTCACATCTTTGCATATCTACTTATGCGCTTATAGACTAAGCATAAGTATAGTCTAACAACCTTAACTTCTAGGGCACATAACTTAATTCATTCATACACGTGCGTTGACGCTCTGAGTCTCTAGTACTTTGTTAACTATTCAGTCTTCAACACTTAACTAAATTATGATCTTTACACTTAGTGCGTTGACTTCAAACTACTATATGACTTGGTTTCCATAATGAAAACATTATATCTAGTCATATACTTCAGTATAGACAACTTGCCAATAATGTCTCTCTTTGTCATTCATGACAACAAAGGAATATGGCCAAGTCTCTAACTGTCCCTTTACAGGACTTTTGACTTCTATAATTTTATACATACTCTTATATCCCCCTATATATCTTATATACTCCATATTCTATACAACTCCCCCTTTGACATTAATGACAAAGGTATATCAAAAACTTTATCTAAATACACTTACTGAGGGAAAATATCCAGATATGCAATCTTGAGTTTCTAGATCTCCTTCTTCCAAAAGGCTATCAGTGAATTGACTATCTATATATGGGCATATAATGCATATTGAAGCTTCTCCATCTTCTCCAATTCTATGCTTGGACCTTGATCATAGGTTACCATGGTCGCATCAATCTCCTTTGTGTTTTGACTAAGAATTTTTAGTGAGGGTTCAAGAGCATTCCTCAATTGAGTTTGTCTAGACCTTATCTTCTCCATTTCTTTCTCTATCTTCTCGATTATGTCTAACTAACCTTGATAGAAATTGTTACATATGTTCACATTAGTGGATGTGTTTAGCACTGAATTATTCACCTTCTCAATCATTACCTCTACATCTTTGATCTTCTTAAGATGGGTATCAGTTAGCTTATCCTGATTCATGGATTCTGCAATGACTTTCCTTCCTTGATCTGCAAATTCCATCAAGGATGCCTGACCAGACTTAAGAGAATTCAAGTCTAGTGCAAAATTACTCATTAGTTCATTGAGTCTCTTATTTAAGTACTTCTCTTCTACCACTATGGCCATAGATTCTTTTAGGCTTGAAAAAATGACTTTGAGCTGTGAGATGACTGTGCTCACATCATCATCCAAATGTACCTTTACCACTTTCTTATCCTCTGGTAGAAAACTATTTAAAATATTTACTGATTCCACCAGGAGGGGATTCCTCATTACTTGCTTTTCCTTAGCCTTCTCCATAGCCAGGACACTGAACTTAATCAGGTCTTCTTCCTTCCAAGAGTCCAAACTACTTGTGTCAGGTGTCAAACTTGTCAACAATGCTAAGGAGGGAATGATGGGAGTGCTATCCATCACTTCTTGCTTCAGCTTGAATAATCCAACAAAAGTATCTTCATCTTTCTTTTCTACCTCTTCTTCTTCTTTCTTATTAGATATATCTTCTATGATTACTTCTTCTTGCTGAGTGGGAGGTGTATTGCTGCATAGGATTTCAGCTTCCTCAGTATTGACAAATGCTTCCTGTAGGGTCTACCCCAGACATTCATAACTTAGCATTATTGTTTACTATTTATGTTTTTAGTTGATACTATTTGTGACTTAGATATTTGGATACATATGTTATTTTTGAGGATCTATAATATTTCATACCATGTATTATGCATAATATTGTTATGAATCTATTCAAGAGATAACCTATGGATATTTATGTAATTTAGCTTTATGGTTTAGTTTATGATGCATTGAGTGAAATATACATGTAGGATATTTTAGAATGCAGATATTGTTTAAATTTCCAACGTGTAAAGGAATGTAGATGTAGGTGGTGTGTGTGTTACATTATGTATTCTATTACATTTATATGTGGATTTTATTGGACCTACTGATGTGTGCAATGAGTGTGCAGGTAGTTGACCATGGTATTATATTCGGGGTTCCAAACACTAACCTATGTATATCCTCTGTGATGCTAAGGTCATGTCTATGAAGAGACATAGACCTCATTGTAATGTGTTTAATTTGTGAAAGTAAAATTGTATGGTTTTATTTAAATAATTTTTGTGAAATAAGTCATGCCTAATGTAATTTTTGTGTGTCACTTGACACCTATGTCCTTATGTGTTGCCATGACTAGTAAATGTATCTAGGAAGACCTATTCATTAATTGATTTTCGGATGCAAACTTCTAGTGGAGTTTAGGAGGACCTAATAGGCTTCTAGAAGGTGATTAGGATTAGTTTTGACCACCCCAATTGATACCTTAAGGGTTAGGGGTCTTTTTCAACCCACTAAGAGCCTAGAATAATCATTATGACACCTCAAAAATATCTCATCTTCAAAGTGGCGAAAATGGAAGAGTTTGAGAATTTTGAGATAGGTATCTTATCTTATCTGGTGAGTCAGATTCCATTGAGGGACATGAGTTGGAAGGATAAGGGAGAAAGACTCTAGAGGTTTTCTAATAGTGTCTAAACCTAATATTTCTTGACTAGAGCCTATTTAGAGAGAATAGGAGAGGAAAGAAGGTTGTTCACCCACTCTCTACTCTTAGAGATCACTAGAATTGGAGAAGGAAGGGAAAAGCTTAAAGGGGAGAAAGCTCCACAATTCATCTCTTCATCTTTGGTTTCAAAGTTGGATTTCCTTAGAAATTTGTAGTCTTACTTATTTTTCCATGCATGCAAAAGTTCAAGGCATATTCATGGTGTTTTATGTTATTGTATTTGAACTCCATGGGTTTCCATGGAGGTGTGTAAATCTTTCTTTTACTATGTGATATTTTTTTTTAGGGTTTCTCTCAAGGCATACTCACCCTTGGGAGGGATGAGTAGCCTTGAAGGGGGTGATGGTTTAGTGACTTCCCATGCGATGCCAAGAGTAGTCTATGTGAGAAATTATTCTTGTAAAAGGAAGGATGTCCATAGTAGTATAGACTAGCATGGATGTTATAAGTTCCATAATGCTAAGTTTATCCTACATATGAACCAGTACTTGTAAATATGAAAGAGATATGACTTGTTTAGCCTATGTGGGGGAATTGTTCTTGTGAAAAGATAGATGTCCAAATGGGAGAGGCTAGCATGGATGTTATGGGCTCCATGATGCCACGTTTATCCTAATTGTGGAATCTATTCTTGTTCAAATAAAAATAATGTTTTGTGGCAAGTGATCTTAGTATACTATTGGCTAGCTCCTCTTGGGATTTCGATTCATTATCACCCCTAGTGTTCAGGTCCCTATATTAGTGACCTAGTAAGCCTTGGATGGGATTTTTACTGATATGTGCTCATTGTTGACCTTTTGATTGAATGTCTGAACCTATTAGTGTTTGTAACCCCTAGCTCGGGGGTGGCCTAAAAGGCCTAGGTTGGGAGGTGAGCCTCCATGGTCCACCTAAAGGGTTTTATTTGCAAGTTCTTTGAAGCTTTTGGAGAAACAAGCATGCTTAGGAGATTTTGTATCTACAAGTTGTTTCATTGTTTTATCTTGAAAGCCCTTTAAGGGGAAAGTTGTAACACCTTGACTATCTATGGACATTTACGTTGTATTAATGTTGTAATTTTCTTATATAGTGAAAGAAGAAATTTTACTTAAATCAATGTTGTAAATTTGTATTTCAATTTAAGTTGTAAATTAAGCAAGTTTGTTACATGAATAAAGCTGGAAAGAAGGTTAAATATATGTTCTCTTAAAATTAGTTCTTTCATTAAAACTATTATCCTAATTTAGTTGTAAATCGTATAATTCCTCATATATGAATAGTTGATTTAATGTTTATTTATCTTAAATGCTGGATTAAAGAGTAATTACTTTTAAATGTTATTTAATTGTTCTTTTGGTATGTCAAGTTATTAAATTTAAATTATAAACTTGGAAGTGTGTAGAATTTAATTTGATAAACTTTAAAGGTTTATATTCTTAATATTTTATATAGAGTAATTTTTATTCATTAAAGTTCATAGTCTTATATAAATTGGGATACGATTTAAGGAATGTTTTATTCAAAGAATTACAAAGATTCATAGATAGAATGTTAATATTCTATGTATATATATTTAACCCTTTAGTGTTTTTCATGTTAAAAAAAAATAGAGTATTGAATTAAAATATAAATATGTATTTTATATCAAAAATCAGATTGTAAAACAAAACTTATACGTGTTATTAAGTTTAAATAAAATGAAAACCTTAAAAAAAAATAAAAAAAATAAAAAGGGTCATTGTGTTAAGCTTGGCGGAAATGGACAAGCCAAGCCCTGCTTCCTGGCCGCTCTCACAGTGAATATGAGACTACTCGAGCATAAAAATGGCATAGTGCTACATGTGGTATAGCAGTTTGAACAGAGATTAGCATGTTGGTGGTCGTGAGTTCAAACCTAACAATAGAAATTTTGCTCCCCCCTTCTCCGCCTTTCGTGCTGTCAGTTTGCATGCAACAAATTATTATTAGAACAAAGACTAAATATTAGAGGTAATATTTTAAACTCAGATATAAAACAGTATGATAAGGATTAGTAATTATTTTTAAAAAATGGAAAATAATTTTAATCTATAATTTAAACTATGAAATCCTATGGGTTTTTAACCCAATTTTATCTCTCATATAACTGGAGTATTTATAGGATTGAGTTTTAAAATTAAATGAATATTATAAGAGATGGATTTCAAAAATAGATGTATTTTGATTTTTTAGATGGGATTAATATCTTAGCAAGTTTATCTTGAAGATATTATAGTGCCTTATGTGGACTTTGTGGATAGAAAAATCTAGAACTTTATCACAACATTGTTTATTGTTTCTAATTTCACTTTAAAAGTAATTTAAAAATCAAATATTATCTTAGGATAAATATGGAAGATATTATTCTTCTAGGAAATTCTAGAAGAGAATATCTTATGAGATGAAAAGTTAATGTTTATTATAATTAATGAAATTCAAAACTATATAGATTTTAGTTAATTAAGTAGTTGTTTTACTCAAGCAATTTATCTAGAAGATTCCAGGCTTGATTACTTAATTCATCTTTTATGTTTTAAATAAAATTTAGATATTTCTTTAGGATATTCTTATATTTGTAAAGTAAGTTATAATTTATATAAATAGATATAAAAGAATTGTTTCTTTTAGTTAAGGACATATCTTATAGATTAATTGGGTTACATTAGGGTAACGTATTTAATTAGTATTGGGTTTAGATTATTAATTTAATTTATTGGTTGATTTAATTAGAATAGCTTGTAGCTAATTAAATTAACTTAAATAAATTGGAAAAATATAATGTATATTATTAAAATAATATTATAAAGTGAATGTAATTATATCGTTAAGATCGTAATGAAGCTTTCATATCATCAAGTATAGAGTTTTATATTATTAGTGACTCATTGACCAAAATTAGGTATAGTTGACTTTGGGTCAACTATTAGTCAAACCTAGGTAATTCTTCTTGATTTGCATGCCTAGACCTTCCATGTTGATTTTAGTATCATTTTAACCTTGTTTCATCTTTAATGATGCATGGTTGACTTTTTTATCAACTTTGGTTGACTTTAGTCAACTACCTCATTTTGCGTACCAATCAAGCTAGCGACCTATTGAACCCTATAAGGTAGTTTGTATACAATTGCAAGAAGTTTGACTTTGGGTCAACCTTTTCTGGTTGGTCCTCCGATTTTGATTTTGAACACTTAACTTGTCATTTAACCCTTTTCCCTGTACATCATTGCATGTTCTTTGAATGCTAGTGCCAGTATGTTCTCTAACTTTAGCAAACATAGATGCGTATGTATGTGTACTGTTAGTTAACAGAAGGTTGTAGAAAATTTTTGTAGTTTTGTTTTGCTCAAATTTTTGGGCGTGACACTTCCTCAAACTTATCTAATTCTATGTCAGTGGCTGCCATGGCTATCTCCACATTATCAATGATGAATGTGTTGTCCTTGAGTGATCCTAACATGGGCGCAGACTTATCTACCTCTAATTGTGCTTCTGCTATGGGCGCTGAGTCCTAAGGACCTATCACTAGCGTATTGGAGGTCTCTGCTACTTTGTCTTCCTTATTGGATGCATGAGTGATGGGCGCAGTAGGTAATTTTATCTATTTCTCCAAGAGTACCTTCTCAAAAGCCTTCTTTGTTTCTTGAGTTATCAAATCATAGTCTTTGTTCATAATGTGTAGAGTTCTCATTTTTTTTCTCAAGTGCGGCTTCACCAAATTTAATATTAGTGCCTCTTCTTCTTTGGAGCATACTGGCAGAGTATTCCAAATATTCTCTTAACTCTTAAGGTGTTCTAAAATATTCCAAATTTTATCAGGAATAGAGGTCTGCAATTCAAAAACTATTTTCTTGAACTTGATCATATGTTTGATAATCATACCATGAATTTCTAATTTATCAATCTCACTGTATGATTCATAATGTTTCCCTACTTGATCAATTCTACCCTCAACAATAATTCTAGCGCTCAAAGCTTTAAGGCTAGGTCTGAATCCTACCTTAGGAGGTTTTTGAATGTTTCTCCTGCTCCTTGTAGCTCGCGAGGAAGGATGACTAGTGCTTACTTCTTTCTTCCTTCTGATCATTGGTTCATACTTCAGAGGAGCACCAGGATCACTGGATTCTTTGGGTGCAGAAGGAATGTCATCATCTTTTTCAATTTTAATCTTCTTCATCTTAGGATCTTCTTGTTCTTCTTCTGCTGACATGCCTTTCAATTCTAAGGTAATCTTTTCATCCCTTGCTCTATCAAGGTCTACTTGTGATACACCATGTATTCTCAAGATTTCAAAAGTGACCTTTGCAACCTTTCTTTTTGTTGCAGCACTGTTCGACTTAGCATCAACTTCTCTAGTCTTCTCTTCATAGGTTCCCCACTTAGGTTCATTATCATCTTTAGGGGCTGATAGCAATACCTATGCATATAAGCTTCAAGAAATTTTTCCTCAACCTCATACCCAAGTGGATGAATCCACTTAGTTCTAGGCTCAACAACTTCCATACACATAGTATCAATCTCCACCATGAAGCATATTGTATCTTTATACTTCTCCACAATACTCTCAAGAATCATGTACCTCATCTGCATCCTTGCTCTGAAGGTCTTCAATTCCAAGGATATATAGTCTCTTAAGGGGCTTTCATTGCATGCCTTGTTTGATATCTATGGCATGGTTGGAATGGACTTGTCTAGATACAGGTCTAACACTTTACCAACTATATGAAGGTACATATAGATGATTAGGGACCCAAACCTAAATATCTTTGTTTTGTCATGTTTGATAGCTTTGATGTTGTCTATCAATTGTGCATGCAAGACCTCACACAAGTTGAACTCTCCATCTTCTTGCACAACTTGGATGGCTACTAGAATAGTGCCCGCAGATACACTATTCACCATGCTGGTGTGATGAAATTTGTAACCCAGTATCATTGACATCAATTTGATGTCAGCTTTCTCAATCGGCTCAATAGTCATGTCATGCTTATTTCTCCTTGACTTACACACTTGCTCCACCATTTTCCTGACATCCTTGCCCACTGGAAGGACAACACCAGTCTTAGAGAGGCCTGTCATTTCATGAATCAAGTCTCTTGTGATTCTTACCAGTACATTTCCAATCCAAAACAAATCATCATGGATTCTTCTTAACAAGATTTTTATCCATTTAGTCTCATAGAATTCATATGTCATGGCATATTCAACAATGGGGTGATTGCTCCATTTGGTGTATTCATCCATGAAAATTTTGTTTGGTTTCAACATTGAGTCAATGTCCACCCTTAACCTATCTAGTCCAACAAGTTCCTTCTTACAATAGATGTAAGCCCTTATGTCTTCTACATGCATGATGACCATCGGCGTGTGGGAGAATGCTCCCTCTAAATCATCTAGGGTTGATTTAAATGGGTGCCTCTTGAAAACATATCTCTTCTTCTCAACGACATCATAAACAATAGGAGTGGCCATGACTTACTTGATAAACACTTTCCAATTGATCTTTGAGATTTTCTGACGGCTTTTGAATTGGCGCAATGAGCTAGGGTTTCCTGCAACTGATCAAATGCACTACAAATACTGATAGTTCGATCTCCAAATCTTCACAACCACTTCCAAGGCTCAATGTTCTCTCCAATCACTCTGAATATGAATGCAATGAGTGAACATACAACCTTTTGTGTACTTAAAGTAAGAATTATGCCATTAATGTAACTCACGTAAACTAGGCTGTCACTTCAAGATTTCAAACTCGAGCTTCACTTACAATGAACATGTGCACTCTTGCAAAAAGGTTCCAATACACTCCAAAAGCTTAAGTCCAAAGGCACATTCTCTGAGGATGAGTATGCCAGCCACATAGGGGTTTAGAGCTAAATTAGCTTCCCCTATGACCCTGAGGGCCATTGATGAAGATGTAGAGGGTGCGTCCACTAGGGATGCATCCAATACACTCTCATCAGTCTTATCCTTCTTTCCTTCAGTTTAAATCAAGCTTGCATCTTCTAAGGCTTTCACAAACTTGACTTCTACTTCAGGATCCAAAATTGGTTCTTCGATCTTTTTAGGGCTTTCTTGACCTTGCGTCCTTGATCTACAAAAATTTGAGATATGTCTAGCCTTGTTACAGGAGTGAAAAATCACTAGAGGTCTATTATTCCTTGGTGCATTAACATGAGTCACCATTTTACATTGTTTTTTTGTATGACCATTATAGTTACATATCTAACATGTAACATTCTGAGAACTTCTTGTATTGGTCTGATTCTAATTTCTTTGATCATGTTGAATCCTATTCTTCTTACTAGTCTTGCAATTTATTTCTCTATGACCAAATCTATTACATGTATAACAGTAATCATTAAAAGGTCTTACATCTATACAGTTCCTTGCAATATGTCCATGCTTGTTACATGCAAAATAGGTGCATTCTCCAAGCTTGTGCTCATTCTTAGGAGGACCACCATTGTGTTTGGTTTGATCTTCAATCTTCTCAATATCAGTAGATGTCTCCTTTCTTGCTCGCATATTATCAATCTGATTCTTGCTTCACTGTATCCAATACAACTAGTGTCTCCTTTGACTCTTCTTGCATACAATTGAGATTCTATCAAATTAGAACTGGTGTGCAATTTGTCAATGTGATTCTTTGCTTCCTTTAATTCAGACTCCAATCTTTCTTTGTAATTCCTTAGATCCAATATTTCCAAATTGGCTTCCCTCAATTCATCATTGAGTTGAAGGTTCTCCTTGACTTGCTCATTGTAAACATCTTTATTGTTCATTAGTTTGTCATCAAACTCTTCAAGCTAACTTAATAAGGATGCATTTTCTTCATTCAACTTCTTAACTTTTTCTTCAAGATCACTGTTAGAGCATCCTTTCAAATCCTTTCTTATTCTTTTGATAACTAATTGAGCATCACTAACTTTTTCTTTTAGTTCTTCAATTTCTCTTTCTGAATTGTCTAGGTCTTCAAGAGCTGCTTCAAGATTCTTCTTCAGATGTTTCATTTCTACTTTTTCCATGATCTCCTCAAGCAGTTAAACTTCTTTACTGAGGACCAGAGCTCTGATACCAATTGTTAGGAATGGGAACACTAAGAGGGGGGGAGAATCAATGTTCACTATATTTTAACTTTTCTCTTTAATCTTAATGCTAAATTATAAATGCTTAAGTATTGAATTGAACATTCACATAAACATGAAACATGAAATCAACATGTTAGGCCAATTTTCTATCATTGCAAAATCTTGTGAAATTGGCCTGTTCCCTGCAATGTTTTTGTTAAATGTCCTGCCTCGTGCTCTTTATTGTGTCACCTTGATCTGGTCCAAACTGCATCTCCTAAATCATAAAGCCCAGAAAGTTATTTGAGTTTCAAGGTCCGCGAGAAGAAATCTTTAAAATCTACCACAATGTCGAAAACCCATAGTGTTTTCAAAAGTCCATGATGTTTTCAGTCTATGTGTTTTCGACCTTCATTATTTTTGACCTGTGCTTCCTGCTTTTGTACACTTATCCTTTAGCATCAAAAAATTTGTGTGTTTTCGGTCTTCCACCATGTCAAAAACTCTGTGTGTTTTCGGTCTTCCGCTGTGTTGAAAACCCTGTGTGTTTTCAACCTCCCAGTTCCCTGTCTGCCGGCTTTCCTTAAGTGCGCAACTGTGATGACAGGTGGGCCCGGGCCTTCAAATGCTCTTCCTGATTGGCTATCGCATGGTCACATGTCAGACTTTTCTGACATGTGATCATGCAACCTCCTGCCACCTGTCTGTGTGGTCCCAACACTTTGCATTGTTCGGCTGTCTGGTGGTTAGTTCTTCATTCAGTGACTTGGCGACTAGCGGTTATCTTGGGTCTCCTGATTCTGGCAGTTAAGTGGCTGGCATCTCACAACCTGGTGATTGTGTAGTCGCATGATCATTTCATTCTGGCGGTTATGTAGCTGGCATCTCATGACTTGGTGATTGTGTACTCGCGTGATCATTTCATTCTTGGTGGTTATCGGCTAGCATCTAGTGACTTGGCTGGTGGTTTGTTTCCCATAGTCACATGATCACAGAATGGTGGACCTGGGTCTTCACGCTATCAAAGGTGGTGATGTGGTAGCTCGGGGTTGATTTTTGCAAAGCCACATGTCAGACTTTTCTGACATGCGATCATGTGACCGCTTGCCATGTGTCCCTGGGGCCCATCGGCAGGGTGGTTGCTATTTGGTGGTCATGTGAGGTGGTGATGTGGTGTCTTTTGATTGGTCCATGTGGTGATGGTCAGATGTCTTAGCGAGGATTATGTTAAAGATTTAAATCTATGGTTGGTGTGCGATCACAAGGAATATTCTGTCCCCTTGCGATCATGTGCCCACTGTCCAATTTGATGCTGAGGGTTTTGTAAAGTGGGCCCGGGTGTTTCTGCAGAGTGGATGGCATGCCAGATCTAGTGGTTGGCGCATGATCTCATGGGAGGTGTCAGACCCCTTGTGATCATGCACTCGCCATTCGATTTCGAAGGCTTGCAGAGCATGGGTCCTGTGGCTGGTGACTCAGTTGTTGCAGCAAATGGAGGTGTGACATATGGCATTTGGTGGGCCTAGGTCTATAGCGTGATGACAGGTGGCATCGTGTGTTGTAATTGTAGAGTTAATGGCAGAGTGGATAAAGGTCTAGCGGCCCGATAAATTTGCTTCTTGTCGCGGGTTCGCAAGATGATTTGGCGGCAGTGCTATTCTTTCCATGAACTGGTGAAAAGCCTTTAGTCGCTAATTTGCTAGATGATTTAAAGTGTGCTATTTTTAACATGTGTGGTCATGTGTTTGCGGGATTCAACTATGGTTAAGCTTTTCATTCCATGACTGGGATTTTGCCTTGTCGCCAGTTCGTGGAATGTTAACTTGAGGTGCTTGATGAGTTAAAGATCTGAAGCCCAGGAATGATGAAGAGATCTATGGTCAAGACTTAATTGCCGATTTCTAATCGAATCAGGACTGTCGATGTGTTGCTAGCACCAAGACTTAGCCATTGGAGTTTGAATTCAAATTTCAAAGACATTTCCAATGACCAGGAAGGACTGGAATTGATGACAGAGAGGGCCAGAGTTGGTGAGATTGTTCTTCTCTGCTATTCCAGTGTGGTCCTGGGTGCCATGAGTGATTGTAGGGATTTGTGCCATGTGGAGGAGGATAGTTTTTCTTGGCTCAAGGCATGTTTTCAGGGTGATTGTTTTGACTTGCTCTCTTGGCAGATTTGTGATCTTCTATGCTCTGTTCTAAGAATTATCATGATTAGGAGATCTTCTTCGATCTGTTTCTCTAAGATTGCTTGGTTTCCTACCCCTGTAATAAATTCTGATGTATTCTTTTGGTTGGTTGGGTAGTTGAAACCCTACCCCTAGCTATCCCTAAGCTTGTTGCATTCTCTTTGAGAATTCCAAGGCAGCTAGTGGTATAAGTGACAGGTTGTTCATTTTTGTAAGGGTTCCTTCTTCTGCAAAATTTTTGAGGAGAATTGGTTCCAAGTGAAGGGTCTTTTTCCTGTAGATTTCTCCTTCTCTTTGCATATAGGGTGTTCTTCTCTCCTTGCTGGTTCAGAGAATACAATGCATGTTGTAACAGATTTGTCTTATGTATGAGAATTGAATATATTCTTACTGTTACCAAGCTATCTCCATTTGAATTCTGAGTCCATTAATCATACATCAAGGGTGTTTGATTTGTCTATTTTCATTGCCTAAGTGTTTGCAAGTGGAGTTGTCTTCACAGAGATAACTAGTTCAAGGTTAGTATTCTTGTATGTATGAGCTGAAATATCAAAGATAGGTCATGCTTGTCTTCCTGTGGATGCTGGTCAATGCATTATCTATTTATAGGTCTCTTCTAAGGGGAGGGTTAAAATCCTTTGATGGATAATAACATGCTTGAATACACAGGTGGGTGTTAAGTTAAGGTTTGGTCATGGTGTGTGATTGATGTCAGGCATCAACACATTGAGCATATTGTGTTCTTGTTTCATAACTGTCTCTTGCAGTAGGGTATTTGACTCTGTGGCCCATTGGACAAGGCACTGGTCTATCAGAGACTTAGGGTATCTCAGGGGTCCCTTCAAACTCATTTTCAAATCATTTCCTTTCAGTTCCACCCTTTCCCTTTCTTGTTGTTAGGATAGGTTTCTGGCTTTCAATCTCATTCCATGCAAGTAGGGCTATTGCATGAGATTTTCTATCATTGGGGTATAGGATACCTATAGGAGATTGACTGCTATTCCACATTAATCTATCTATAGGCCTTTGGTTTTTTCATGAGGTGTCTTGAGTTTGTAGATAAGGCAATACCCACCTGAGTGAATGTGGAGCTCAAAGAAGAAGGAGGATTTCTCTCTATCCTCATCAATTGGTTTGTTTTTCTTGTCAAGCTTGAGTACCTAACCTATGAATCTAAGCCCAACTATTTGATTCAAGCCTGGTCCTGCAAGGAAAAGAGCCAACACAACACATGACACCAATATGGTTATGGGGAAACCCAAATAGGTAAAAACACCAGTGGGACTTGATACCCACTAATATTCTACACTAGTGTTTTGTGATCCTTGTTAAAAGATCCTTTACCCTATTAGGAGTAGCTTTACAATGCTTTAAGTACAGTAGACCTTGTTAAGGGTCAGACCCTGTTGGGAGTCTTTTACAATGATCTTTGTTAGGGGAGTGGACTCACTATCCTAGAGCTCACTTGTCAAATGGTGAAGGCTACAACCTTCTGATTTCATATACACACTATATCTAAAGGTGAATTGTTGTTGTGACACTGCTTGTGAGATCAGTTCCTTTGGTGTGCTAAATCTTTGACCTCTTGCAAAGATCTAATACATCATATGCTCTCTTCACATACCTCTGCTCTTCTTATCAAAACTCTATTACAAATTCCATACTAATTATAATGGGCACATCTTATATTTATATGCTCATACAAACAAAATAATTACGTCAGCCCTATAACTAATTACAAACAATGCTTTCAAACGAATTAGCTTAAGCATGCTTACAATTATACATGTACATATGTCATAAACCTAAATAAAATGGGTGCATATCCTCTACAACATTAATTTATAATCACAAACCAAAATAGTCACTATTCCCTCCATGCTCTATTCACTATTGGCACACATTGGTTGTGCAACTTCAATTGACTGTAACTTTCACATCTTTGCATATCTATTTATGCGCTTATAGACGAAGCATAAGTATAGTCTAACAACATTAAATTCTAGGGCACATACTTTAATTCATTTGTACACATGTGCGTTGATGCTCTAAGTCTCTGGTACTTTGTTAACTATTCAGTCTTCAACACTTAACTAAATTATGATCTTTACACTTAGTGCGCTGACTTCAAACTACTATATGACTTTGTTGCCATAATGACAACATTATAACTAGTCATATACTTCAGTATAGACAACTTGCCAATAGGATCTCCTTGATGGATGCTTGAATGCTTGAACACTTGAATGTTATGTTTGTAGATGAATGAATGCTTTCTTTCCTTCTCCTTCTTTCTTACTTGCACTTGAGAGCTTTAGAGATTATGAGATGAGATGGATTGAAATGAGGGAGGAAGGCTTCCTTTTATAGTGATCTAGGGAACAAACCTCTAGAGAAGGTTGATATTGAAGAATTAAATCCCAATTAACCTTAACCCCTAAAAATGGACCCAAATTAAATACAATTTAAGGATTTACCATTCTGAAACCTGAAATGGCTGTCTCGAAAGTGGGAAAAGAAATATTTCCAAAAGTTGACATCCTGTAATTCTCAAAAATTTGAAAATTGGATCTAGGGTCAGTGACAAGGTAGACACAGCCCTAGGTCAGGGTCAAGGTCTTCCTTGACTTAGGTCAGGGTGTAGGTCATCCTTGACCCTACCAGGTCATCTTTGACCCAGACAATCAGAAACTCCAGATTCTCAAAGAAAATTGTTCGAAAAAGGTTGGAAATAAGGAGGAGAGAAGTTGAACAAGGGGAAAACAACTAGATACATGAAAAGCCCTGATCAAGGCACTTAACATGACCCCAGGAGAGTCACTCAAAGGGCTAAATTCTCTTAACATAGAAGTGCTTCCATTTTAAGATGATACATTAAACCCCCACTTTAGCAAGAGGATGGACTCAATGCAAACTCTTGGTAAAGGAGATCATAATGAAAAGATAATCTTATCATAATCAAAGGGACAAAGAGAAACCTCAAGCCTCTAGGGTATGAATTCTTCATCAACTCCAAGATCACAACAAGAGAGACCTCTCTAGAGAGAGAGAGAGAGAGAGAGTGAGTGATTATCTCACCCTATGAGAACTTAAGTCCCATTGTGAACCACACAAGGAAACGGTGCAACTAGAAATATGGAATTGAACCACCTAGTGAATGTGGCTACTCACTAGTCAACCCATCAAGGATTCACCCTTAGGAATATTCTATTCCATAAGAGAAAGGCCAAAAAAAAAGAGATCTAGTCTTAAGGACACCTCCAACCTTAAGGGATAACAAATATATTTGAAACTGGAGGGATCAAGAGATCCTAAAATATAAATCCATGCTTTAAGGATTAGGTATCAAAAAGTGTGTGTGTGCAATAAGTGAGTAGACCACATGCCCCTATGTTAAAGTCATTGCTAACACTTTAACAGGAGAAATGGCTTTAACAAAAACATAAACAACTCCACTGATTACGTTTCCACTATGAGATGCCCCCAGATGAAGACAACTCAAGGGAAATACCACATAAACATACAAAGAACATAGAAGGGATCTACCTATCATGGGGTTAGTATGATCATAAGATAATATATATATATGATATTATTGCAAATGAATTGACATCATTTCGTAAAGAAAGTAGAACTACAATCACAAAGGAGGAAAGATCACATAAGAGATATGAAGAAGAATCTTTTCAGACCATGACATGGAGACCAAAAATAATTAGTGCTACCACATCTCAAATCCAAGAAGATTACACAAGGAAACATTTACAAACAATAGTACAAGTACAACATAAAATAAAACAACATATAGAACAATAGAGATACATATAGAAGAATTGTACAATAGGTTTGATTCCTTTATCACCTTGCACCAACTAAGTAACAAGGGTCGTATAAAAGAATCTAATAATATTTAGCAAACACATCATGGGAGAAGCAAAGTACAATAGGAAAACACATAACAAAGCTACCATAAAGGACAAGTCGATCAAGCATGCCGCCTACTCTCCCCATCTCATTCTATATCATTTAGGGAAGGTGGGTAACTCACAAGAGGGACTACATCCAACACAGTAGGAATGATAGCTAGTTCTAAAAAAGGATCCTCTTGAGAATCACAATGTTCAACACTACATGTAAGTGTTAATTGTGATGAAAGCATATTAGGTAAATCAATGTCAATAGTCTCATATTCATCATTAACATCATTAGTATCATCAAGAGTATCTTCTTCATCAAGATTAATCAAAATAGGATCTAAGATATGAATAGAATCATCATAATCATACATCTTAACATCATTATTAGTAACATCATGCATAGGCTTATCAAAAGAAAGTAAAGAATTTTGAAGAACAAAATTACAAGCTTTAGCATGAGAATGATGCTTTTTATGATGTTCATTAGTAGATTGATTGCATTTTTATTTACTTGAAATATGTTGAGAACTAGGATGAGCAATCAGAGCATCCTTCATAGGTTCTATAGGAGGATTAACAAGATTCTCAGTAGATAGACAAGAAACACTAGGAGCTTGATTAATTGAACTAGAAGCTATAGATAAAGGAGGTATGGAAGGTGTAGGAAAAAGACCATGATTAAGATCCATAGGAGGTATGCTTAATTCGATAATATTACGATACTTATAGGCTTGATATGAACAGAAAATATTATTAGGTCGACAGGGATAACTTTAAGGAAACCCCCCCTCCCGAAAAGTATAAAATTGTAGCGAATCACATGTGTTTTGGGGGGAAGAATTTTAATAGTGATGGCGAATTATCTGTCAAAATATGGATATTTGGTGGTGAATTTTTTAATAGTGTACACAATTTTTATAAAAAAATGGCGACTATAATTTTTTTTTAATACAATTATTAATATTGATGGTGAATTATGTGTCAAAATATTGATATTGGTTGGCGAATATTTAAATAATGGATACCATTTTTATAAAAATATGGTGAAACTATTTTCCAAATATTTGAATTAATATATTTGTCATGGCGAATGGTTTTCAAATATTTATAGTTGGTATGGCAATTGAATAATTTTGGAGAGATTTTTCACTAAAGGAGTTAACGCACCCAATTCCCTCTGAAAGAAACCTTCCACCGCTCATCTCTCTTAATCTAATGGTTGTGATTTGATGTTGAAGTTGCATTAGGTCCCACTCCCATCACTATGACACATGACACACGTTCATTGGATTTACAACATATCAATGGCCAAAGGTGAATTTTGGGCTGATTGTTGGTCTTCAGAATATTTACAGAAAAACCTCGGTGAAATCATGACACATGGTATTTCACATGGTGTCATACCACGTGTCATGATTCCACCGAGGTTTAACCCTAAATATTTTGAAGACCAACAATAGGCCCAAAATTCACCTTACATGTCATACCACCTATCATGATTAATTAATGGCAATGAGTAGATGAGTCATGACATCAATTAAATTAATGTGAATTAATGGTTTCTTTGATGGTGCATTTGAATTTTCACTGACAGATATGTGTGACATCATATAAATAATAACTATTCAGTACCTCGATTGATTAATGCCTTAAAGTTAATGCCTAAATGAAAATGTCATGTCATATAAGGACATTATTTTCTGACCGTTCGATGATCTTAAATCAATGGTCAAGCTTCATTTCCTGCTGCCATTTCGCAGGTAACATACTTTGCTTCTTGTTTCTAACGAGTGGGTATAGGTTTTATGGTTCTTTTATAATAAAGAATTTTTATGTCCACCTACGTAGCATGAGTCTTTTGGCCTTCATTATTCCCAAGATAGAAAATGTCTTATCATAAGTGTTGTTTCCAATTTCACCCAGTGTTGCATTAAATATGAAAGATTTGGAGATATTTGGATAGTTAGAAATTATCTTGTCATTTAATTAGATCTTTAGGGGAATGATTTACAATCAAGAGTTATAAATAGATTGATCTATGCTCGTTAATTTACGATTGTGAAAGCATATTTGTGAGAATAGTCTGCGAGTGCTAGGTTCTCTGTGAAAGCATATTTGTGAGAATAGTTTTCGAATGGACACTCCAATTCATTTGAGATGCACTACCTTGGAGGACTAGAAGGCCTTTTAGGCCTGGTCATAGACCCAATCCTGGTGTCTGTTACTATGGAGTTCAAAGCCTTCACCAAGGAGGCTATAAGAATGGTGCTCAGACGTGAATTTCTAGAGAGCGAGACTAGGTATAGCACCATTGACATTTTGTCTCAGTTCTTGGCTTCTTTGTTGGACCTAGGGGGAAAAGGTGGATATGATTATGCTTTTGAGGAAAGTTTTCAAAGAAGAGTACCTCGGCGATGATGTGCATGTTGTCATATTTTCTGAAATTGGGGTTGGAATTCCTTGGGAAAATGATTTGTCTAAGATTCTAGAACCAGGAGTTGTTCCTAGGCAACCATTCCTACTGAACCTTGATGTTGAGTAGCTCAACCATCATCAGGAGTGGGAAAATATTGGGAGGGATTTCCTATGGAAGTGGTACCTACTGGACAAACCCGGGGACTATCAGTGGCTAGATTAATTCTTTGAGATTCTCATCTCTTTAGACTTCTACACAGAAGGAAGGGAGCCTTAGCCGAATAGTCCTTAAGTCTACGACTCTCTAGTCCTCTACTCTCTACTCTCTAGTCTCTACAGTCTACTCTCTAGTCCCTCAGCCTCTACTATGTCTCCCTCTAGTGGTAGTAGTTAACCAGATTTTTTGAAATGATATAAATTGTAAATCGTTGAAAAATATAATATGAAAATGTTTTAAGAAATTCAAAGTGCTACTGCTTTTCTTTTTTCTTTTTATTATAAGAATCGTTAATAGATATGGTCTTATATAATATAAAAAATTTGTGTTGCGATTTTGTTTCATTTAATATTTTAATGTTTCCAAACTTTATCATTTAATGGTGACTAGTTCAATTTTCATGGATAAGCTATTACTGTGTATTAAATTATTAATATTTAAAACTGTGACAATCGTTGGATTTTGAGAGATGAACGGTTGTAGTTGTATTTCAGAAGTACTATTGGTTTCAAAAAGCTTTTTTGAAAACTCACTCCAGAAACATGACATGTTGACGTGTAATTCAATGAAAAGATTATGTGGTGTGTTTTATAAAGATTACGTTACATGTTGTATGTTTTAGAAATTTTACATGTAACATTACCATTATAGTAATAAGTATAATTATATACCATTACAATTTACATTTAATGAAAGCTTTTTAACATTACTCTTAGTAGTAGAGCTAAAAAGAACTGTTGAACCATCGCAGAAGATTTCAAGACTGTAATTTGTGAGAGCCTTAGAATTAGCCATTGTAACTTCTATCTATCTAGATTTCAAAGTTTAATTTTGGGTAAGATATCTAGCCTGATGCATCCCGATTTTGTAATGTCAAAAAATTAGTTTAACTTGATTTTGAAATTACAATTTACAATTGGGGTTTTCTTAAATTGGGGTTTTCTGTTATTTTTTTAGTAAATATCTATGTTGTTTCATTCTTTGGAAGAACAATGGGGAAAGTGAAAACTCAAGGCCAAGGGAAAGTAGATGGGAAAACTTTAATAGACTGCAGAAAACTAGTAGAAATCCCTGGTTTCACTGATGAGTATCATGATGTTTATGATCCTCTTATTGATGATGAAAGGAGACTTATAGCAATTAAATATGCATTGTGTAGTAAGGCAACTGGGCCAAAGAGGCCTGATTTTATAAAATTTAACCCAGCGATAGGTGGAAAAACCAATAAAGTTGCTTCGTGGGATGTTGGTTTGGGTTACATGCTATTACTCAAAGTTTTCCCTTGCCCAGAAATTGTCTTGATTTGTGAAAAAAATTATGATGAAGAAAGAAAAGCAATTGTGAATAAAAATAATGAGGAATAAATTTTATCAATAATCGAGAAAGAATTTCTCAGTTTGCTAGACCTAGGGTTTGACCGACAAAACTGTAATGTCCATATTGACCTGGGATTGTTGGCAGAGCAATATGAGGTAGTCCCACCACATGAAAAATATTCATTTATAAAGGGTCTAATAATTGCAGATGAAAAGGGTTCATTGGGTGAGAACCACAAGCCTCCTTATGCTTTTAACATTTTTGTGCCATGGGTTCAGGATACTATATCCTCACTAGCATTTTTCCTAGGACTAGAAAACAATAGGGAAGTGGGTGCCAACATTCTTCAATTCATTTGGGATATCCATTGTGTCAATGAACCAGTAAGATATAATTTTGTTGGACATGTGGTTCAATCAATGCAAGAACAATTAGCATTGATTAAAAGGGGAAATTCTAAGACATTTAGGTTCACAACCTACTTGTGTTATCTTCTGCTAGCCAAGCATGTTACAGTATTAATGAACAATGATAACAAGCTTGAAATTCAGAGGGGGACATCGACAGGTACTCCAAGTCCAATATATATCTGGACACATCAAATAAGAATGTACGATAACATAAGTAATTACAGTAATTTGGTAGACTTCTTTTTGGCACCATTGTACAAAAAAATAACAAGCACTCCAATGCCCAGATTGTCTGCTTCATGTAGGGATTGCATCCAACTTGGAAGCACAATTCAATTGGCTGACTGGTACTTAATGGAAGAATACACTGTAATAAGGTTTTATGGGTCACAACTACAACCCCACAAACTTCCAATGCATGTGACAGATAGGGTGTTTGCAGTAGAATATGTGGTACAACTAGAGAGCATAGATAGACTCTTCACTGGCCAATCAAAGAAGAGCATATTCCCTTCCTTACCTTTCTCAATTGGAGGGTTAACATTTGAGAGAAAGGCATTCAAAGTGGCAAATTTTTTTATAGATATTTTTTAATTTGATTTAGAGTGGTACTGGAAGTATGATCCACTCAACGTCATTCAAACAATGCTTGTTGCTAATAAGAACTCTGCAAACTTATTTCAACATGAAAGTAAACCATTGCTAGAGAAGTTGAGAAACAAGGATAGCTGGGATGAAATTAGAAAGGAGTTGGAGAAAGTTTCTGGTGAGGAAAAACCTTTAGTTGAATAGTTGTCATCACAAATTATGACAACAATAAACCAGGGCATTTTACAGCGTAGGATGTCCTACAATTTCTATGAAAAAGTTGCTCAGCCATCAAATAAAAAAATACCAAAGAGCTTAGCAGAAGCTTGTAAGGATAGAAAATGGACTATAACAAAAATGGATGATTTTTGGAGTATGAGAAAGGATCTTGGTGAACCAAAGACCAGTGAAGATCTAGATGAAATAGACGAGGATATAGAGTTTAGTAAATTGTGGAATTTGGAGCATCCTAACATGGCATACGACACTGAGGATGAATATCCAGACATTGAGGATGATAATCCACCAATTGCATTTACTCCAGGGACTGGGAGTCAGATTGGAACCACCAAGGAATGACATAAAGCATATAGAAAAAGGGAAATCATTGTGGAAAAAATTGGTTATAAAGGTGGTGGTTTGGGTCCCATAGGAGAAGGCATCTGGACTACAATTGAGACAGAAAAAAGTGCTTATGATCATGGTGCAGGCCTTGGGTCTGCTAGTGTCACTGGTGCCAGTGGGACTGGCCAACTTATATAACAAGTTCCCTCTCTAAAGAGGGAACTTTCTAGTACATAGAATCCCATAGAAGAAGATAGTGTCAAGAAGCAAAAGCTTTCTTGTTCCAAAACACTGACAACAATGACATTCGATCCTAAAGAACTATTAGCAGTTTCAGGTTTAGCAAAACCCTCTAGAAGTTTAAATCCTCAAAGAGCATTAGTTAGATCAACAGGTATTGCAAGCTCTGCCTCTAGATCACCTTTCAAACATTCAAATCCTTCTGCAACACTAGATTTTCATTTCAAAGATTTCTATAATAAATTTGTAGAAACAAGAACCAAGAATAAGGAAATAAAGAAGACATTGCAGACTCGTTCCCTTAATGCAATTGCATAGAAACAACCTACATCCAATAGGGTTATACCAACATATGACCCAAAAAGAGACATGATGGAGTTCATGGTTGTTATTCCACCACAAAAAAATGGAAACCCACCAGAGAGTTAGATAGATCAATCTGAATTTCAAGTTACCACTCTCTAAATGGATTTTTCCAAAGTTAAAAGTGTGGACAAAATCAATGTGTCAAAGTCTACAAACCAAGTGGTCTATAGTGCACTGCTAAAGGTGAAAAGAGAGAAAACCAAGCTCGAGAAAAATATAGAAAAGTTACAGGCAGACATTGGCAATGAAAAAGCAAAGAGAAAAGCTTCAGAGAACAGTTTGAAAGAATTACAAAAAAGGATTAAAAAATTGACCTCTACATCAGCAAATATAGAGCAAGAATAGGAGTAGGCAGAGGCAGAGCTAAAGCCACTAAGGGGAAAATTGGTATAAATTAGTAAATAACTAGAGGAAGAAAGAGTCAGTTTAGAAAAGTTACTTAAAACCGTGGAGAGTAATGTTCCCCCAACCAGGAATTGCAAAAGCAATTGGAGTCTCAGGTGGATAAAGAAAATCATTGGGAACACAAAGCAGTGGAAGAGAGGGAGAATTTTGAAAAAATGGTAGAAGAACTAAAGAAATCCAATAATAAAATTCAAACTTTAACAAATACTAGTAATAATTTAGTGAAGATTGCAAAAGAACACTTTTGGAGTCAAATATTGGTGATGTGTAATAGCTTGTATGAGTGGTTTGAAATGCTTCAAAGTATGAGAGTATGTTATTTGAAGCTCCATAAGAACATTGAACAGAACATGGATGTTGTCAAGAAAGAAAAGGAAGAAAAATATATTATGCAACAACTCTATAGTAAGAGTGGTAGTTATCTATCAAACAAGGGAATTAGCAACCACCTTGATGCCTCAATAAAGGTATCAAGTATCATTCGAAAATGTGAGAAGCTAAGGGAAGCACAGGAATTGGATGACAAAGCTAAGCAAAAGATCACAAAGATGGAACAAAGGAAAGTGAATATGGAAAGTCTTGGTTTGCTTAAGGGATTTGACACAAATAACTTCATTGGAAGAGAAAATTACAAAATAAGGTTGCAGAACAAAATAAATACTAATTTGCACTTTCTTCCTACAAACATATCTCCTGATACAATCATGGATTTCATCAAACCAGTGAGAACTTTGAATGGAGTTTTAGAAGCAACAATGATGTCAAGTCACACTTCCAAATATGAATTGCTAATGAAGTTGCAAGAGTGTGAGTATACTATGAACCAAATTGTTCTGCCATCAGAGGATGAATGGACTGGCCTACAAAGATTGCTCTGAATTTTAAACTACTATAAATTGTAATATATTGCAAATGAATACAAAACAAATTGTGCTCTATCTAATTTTCATGTTTTCCAATTCAATGTATGTTGAATTACTCTATTTTATTCAATTATTCTTAGTTGATTTACTTTTTTATATGCTATTGGAATACAAAATTTCATTCACGAATTTTAAATTCAAATATGAATGATCATTGATGATATGATACATAGTTACAAACTACACTCTACAATAATAATACTCTTTGTTCTCAAATTTTAATGATGAAACATAATACATTCTTTCTTTTCTAAAATGAACATTGAAATTTGAATGATAGGATATAGTAGTTAATAAGTTCAAAAAATACCTATTGATTGCTACTGCTAATTTAGCAGAAATTTCCTAAAGTTGCCAATTCATCTTTGTGTCATCATCATCATCCAATTCTGGTATTCTAGTTTCTTCATTGTTCTCTTCATTTTTCATTTGTGCCTTCTTCACTCTGACCTCTGCTTCTCTGACTCCCATCGCCACTTGTACTTGTCCCACTCGGAGTCACTGTGGGAGATTGGTTAATGGTGTTGCCCAACCCTCTTCTTTTGCATCTTTTCTTCCAGATTTCCATTGCTTTTTGATAAGGAAAAGTATTGACATCATACCTAGATTTGTAGACCCTCAAGCATGTTTCCAAATTCTTGTCTAGTTTGTTTCTTAGCTTTGATTTTAGGAAGCCCAAAGTATCAAAAACTCTCTCATCCTCCACTGAACCCAATGTCATGGTCTGACATAGATTAGCAAGTATGAAGAACTTTGAAATTTCTTCACACAACATTGTGCTCTATTTTAGTTCTATCTAAAGCCTTGTCGTTGAGCCCTCTTCATGTGGGTTATGCATTAATTGATATTGATGCCTCATAGTCTTTGCAAAAGTGCCTGATTTCTGTCTAAGAAGACCCTCATCTATAATTCCATTGATAGTCACTCCATTGAATTCTACAAATTTGCAAAATTCCTTCAGCAAAGTCATCAGCCTATTATGATAATCTTCCTTAGAGTTTAAGGTCCAATATTGAGGAAACACAATTGCCATGGCCTCAAGCAGTTGTTCATATAGGAATCAGGATCTTATTTCAGAGGAAACTTTATAGGCTATGTCCCTTGCATTACCTGCTATAGACTCGATGATCTTGGTAAACTCTTACCTTGTAACTCTTGTAGCTCGCTTCTTTGGGGCACTGTAGTACATTGGTATCTGAAATCCCCTTACACAAACACATAAATCCCCATTTTCAATGATCTTTAAATAATTATTAGGATTGTCCAAATCTATTAGTTTCCACCAGTGATTAAATCTTTCATCTGATAAATTTAGGTCATTTCGATAGAGACTATCCAGGGCTTGGCATGACATTTTACGCAAGTGATCATATTTTGCAATATACATGGCTCTTTATTGGGATTTTTTCATAATGAATGTCATTTCTTCTAGCATGGGAAGAAGAGATGCTAAAGTCAAAAGTGTCTCTATATTGTTTAACCTCTGAAGTAGGTCGCCACATCTATGATTTTCTACATTGTCTCGATTTTCGTACATCAGTCCAATCAAAGATTGATATTTGAAAAAAACTTGATGCACTGGTCCATCCAAAGAGATCCATCTAGTATCAACATCTTTAAGAAGCTTGTTTCCATTGGAAATTCCATCAACAAACTACTAAAATTCCCTAAAATGTTTGGGACTTCGACAAAAATATGAGTACAACTCTCTTACTAAATCTTCAACCTTGTTTACTAAAGGGAAATTCTTCACAACTCTGAAAGCAAGATTCATCATGTGGGCCATATAGTGAATGCCAACAACGTATGGTGAACAAGAAGCCCACATCTTTGTGCAAAGACCATTCCTTTGACCTTGCATTACTGAAGCTCCATCCACTCCAACACAGATCAACTTCTTCGCTATTGTCAATTCATCCATACCTCCATATGCCATTAATTGGTTCTTTACTAATTGAAATAAAGTTTTCGATGTCGCATTGTCCCTCAATTTTGCAATAGTTAGTAGATGTGGTTGGCGGGCTTTATTCTGTATAGTATAAACATGCATGCATACCCACGATGTATTATCTATTGCCATAACTTCATCTAAGGACAATGCAATAAAGGTTGTCTCTTTTATTTTTCTCTGTACATCCTCTATTTCAACCTGGGCAATACAACTTTCCAATTCCCATCCACTCTTTATTGACCAATGAGTGACAGGATAGTTAGGAACTTTTAGAAAGTGTATCAAACCACTCATTTCTAGATAGTCTGTCATTGGATGCCATCTGCTCAAAATATGGAAAATATTACTTAATTGAACAACTTTTCTGCGTTCTTCTACTTCACTTGCTTTTGCAAAAATAACATTAATAGAACCTTGAACTTCACTAGGATTCATCTTAAATTTCTGAAACAAATAATATTCCTCAGCATTCCTTTTATGTTGACATTGCTCCTTTGTTTTATATCTTACCACTTTTATTTCCTCTCCATCAATAGTTGAGGTTTCGTAAACCTTACCAACATGTTTATCTATGGTGTCTAATTTAAGCTGCAATTGAATTTCCTTTTTATACTTCCAACTACAAATCATATATCTGCATTTGATTGGCGGCTCACCTATAATTGGATTGTCCATGGGTTCAATGAATGGATACTTTTCCACCTAGTCAAATTTAAATCTCCTTGACATCTCCCATTAACGATCAATTTTTTCTTTTGATTTTCCTCTCCCTTTAGTGTTACTATTAATTGAACCATCATTGTCATCGAAGTCGATCGCTTCATCCTGGTACTAGTTGTTGACTTGAAATTCTTCTTCAAGGTCATCTTCATTAGAGATATCAGGTTCCACAACTTCGTTGCTAGATTTATTAGGCTCCCCTATTTGTTCATTAGACTCTTATGTAGGTTGAGAACCTTCAAATTGTATAGGTTCCTCTAATGATGTACCTTCCTCACTTTGACCAATACTATTGAGTCTGCCCATGCCAAAGTATGAAGATATATTTCTACATTTCATTGGCCTTGAACTCTCTTGGACATCTCCACCTGCAATAGTCCTCTTCCTGTTTAACTTTGACTGTGACATCTCCAACAAATTATGGCTGCAATAAAATTTTGCTTGAATAAGATACTACAGAGTGGTAGTCATTTGCTACCGATTGCAAATGCAAGTGTGAGCTCAGAATCAACTAAATCTCTTGAAGTCTCCTTCTCTCTGGCATGTTTCAATAATGAAACTCATATCTCTTAAATAGACAACTACAAGTAAACTATTTTCATATTAGCCATCAAATTTTGCCTCATAATATCCATCATCCATTTTGGTGAAGGGGCCAACTGTTGCTTATGATAACAACTAATATTTGGCAAACCCGCGTATTTTAAAATAATTGACTGGCGAATAGGGTGGGAATTTGGGACATGATTAAGTATGATGCATGGCGAATTGGGTCCTAGTGTAAATAAAAATTTTACTTGGGAAAATGGGCCTTTGGAAAATGTTGATCCTCAATGAAGACACCCAATTTAATCCATGGCGAATAAGAGTGAAATAGTAATAGAAATATGGGCGAAGAACCTGACTAAGATATTGAAATTATGTAAAAACAATGGTGAACAATCCGACCACTATATGAGCATTTTATAAAATTCGGGCGAATCGGTCAACCACTATATGAGCATTTTATTCACCAAATTCTATCCGCTGATCGGGACATATTCACCAATTGGAAAATAATCACCACTACAAAAATCCCTGCAAATCGAGAAGGACATGAATTAGGTAATGAAGGCCAAAAGAAATCAAGAGCAGGACAATCTCTAGGCCTAGAAGGTTGATATAAAATATGATTAACCATCTTCACTTCTTCATCGTGAACAAATTTAAGACATTTATGGATAGGTGAAGAAACAACATGCATGGCATTTAACAATGACAAACCAAGCTTAACTTGAAACTGATCAAAAGTAGGAACAACAACACAGGTAGTGTTCACAATTTTTCCACAAAGTTCAACTGGCAAGTTAATAGAACCAACTGATGGATAAAGAAAACCATTACAAGTTTGAATTCACAAATCTGATGTTTCATAAGAATCATGTTGCAAGTTTTTCATTAAAATATTTTCTTTAGTAATAACATTGACTAAGGATGTAGGATCAACAAGACAACCACAAGTAGGTATCTAAGAAATCCTAGCATAAATGTAAAGGGGACCATCAACAGCTTTAATAGTCTTAAAATCATCAAAGGTAATCAAAAGTTCTCAAGGTCTTTTATTCTTAGGTTGTTGTCAAGGTCTTTTATTGGCAAGTTGTGGAAATGAATCAATAGAATAAGGAGGCACGAAACAATACCATTGTAAGGCCTTGTCATGGAAAGTTCTAGCAAATAGTTTGGCTAAAATCCTATGGTCATGAGCATAATCACTACAAAGGATTTGAAATGTTCTAACATGATGAACAAGATCTCCTTTTCCATTGTAATTCTCAAGTTGAGGCATATCAACTTGCTGAGGAATAGGAGTATCAATGATATCTAGGGACAAAGGACTTCCCATGTCACATGTAGGAATACTAAACTTATTTTGAGTTAAGGAAGAAAGTTTTTGTTGTAAGGATGACATAGTTTGAGCCAAATTGATGATTGTTGAATCATTAGAGGAAATAGGAGGAATAGAAACATTAGAAACACTAGGTAAAGTGTAAGAAGTTTCTAGAATGGAAGATACAATTGAAGGAACACTTGGAACTACAATTGAAAGCAGATTGGAATAAGTAAAAGGAACATTATGATATGAAGGTTGTAATGTAGGAAGGGACATAGGAGGAACACTCATAGGAATAGAGGGAATCATCATAGTCACTAAAGAAGGAGAATGGGTAGGAACACTTGGTAAAGGATTAGAAGAAATTTCTACACTAGTGATAAGAGGAATCAACCCTAAATCTTGAGCTTCTTGAGCTAAAGGTTTAACATTTGAATGCATGAGGTAAGTAATACCATGAAGAAGATTAACACCTTGATCACTATCATGAAGAAATTTATTAAGAGCCTCTATAGCTTGAATAGAATCTTGATTATGGTTTTATTGAATAAGCCAATTACCCATTTTATCAAGTTCATTTCAGATTTTTTGGACTTGTTCACAAGGAAATCTTAAAGCATCATCCTCATCATGAGATGAGTGAGAAGAGTTTTTCTCCATAATAGGATTAGAATCATGAAGAATCAAATTATCATCCAGGGCCCTAAGGAAAGGAGAAGAATACTCGAGATCAAAGGCACCCATAAGTCTACGACTTCATCTAACTGGAATATTATAAGTAGGACTAGAAGTAGTAAAGCTCATAAACAAATGCAATGTAAATGAGCTAAACTAAGAATACATAAAGCATGAATATTTTTGTATTTTGAAAGAAATTTTGAAAATTTCTTGTAATTTTGAAATCTAATTACCATGCAAGATTTAACACAAAGGGAAAATCTAACATCAACAAGATAAAAGGAAATATAACACCACAAAACACAATAGGGCATCTAATTCCACAAAAGAAAAGAGGGTAAGCTTGTCGGGTTCACCAAAATGAATAGGGTAAAATAGTATGCATGCCAAAAGGAATAGTATGATATGAAAAGGGGGAATATGAGATCTACTTCTAAATTAAAATTCACAAAGGAGAGATCCAAATTGATCAACCAAAAGGTCAATACACAAAAGAATCAATCTATAGAGAATATGAATGAAGGAGAAAACCTTATATTTCACTATGAAGAGTATATGCTTGAAATCTGAAATAAATGAAAGGAAAATACTAACCTCAAAATAGGGTAGATCTAGAAAATTTTAATTTCTAATGTTTGTGTACAGTTTCGGGCAATTCTACAACTTGGTCCGGATTGGAAATGTTGAGACAGAGAAAACCCAGAAAACTTTTGTCTTTCTGGCAGCAGGTAGTATTTGACCCAGGTAAAAGGTCAAGGACTACTTTGGAATTTTTAAGGTCATCTTTGACTTTGTTCGTGGATCTTAGAAGTTCCCCGAAAAAGGTATCCATATCCAAGCTCCGATCCGTAGTCCTACACCTATACCTATAAGAAAAAGGGGTTTTTGTTGTTTGGATTGGGGGTTTTCCTTGGTCAAACCCCAATTTAGGAATTAACCTTGAAATTGTAACGTAAATAAACAAAGTAAATAGAAAAATTCACCTTGCTTATGTTGAAAACCCTTGTGGAGGATTCAAATCCTTGAATCCACAAGTATGGATGCTCCAATGAATATAGAATGAATGTAGGATGTCTGAAATCTATGGCATTAGATCGTCAACACCAATCTTGAATGTATCTTTGCATAGGAAGAGGCTTGGATGAATGTGGATGCAGAAATCTTCAAGGGGGCTCCAAAGAGACCAAATACTTCAATAGCTAACAATAGATCTCCTCAATGGATGGTTGAATGCTTGAACACTTGAATGCTAGGTTTGAAGATGAATGAATGCTTTCTTTCCTTATTCTTCTTGCCTACTTGCACTTGAGATCTTGAGAGACTATGAGATGAGATGAATTGAAGTGAGGAAGGAAGGCTTCCTTTTATAGTGATCTAGGGCACAAACCTGTAGAGAAGGCCGACATTGTAGAATTAAATCCAAATTAACCTTAACCCCTAGAAATGGACCCAAATTAAATGCAATTTAAGGATTTACCATTGTAAAACCTGAAATGGCTGACCCAGAAGCGGGAAAAGAAATATTTCTGAAACCCGACATCCCGTAATTCCTGGAAATTTGAAAAATTGACCTAGGGTCAGGGATGATGTAGACACTACCCTAGGTCAGGGTTGAGGTCGCCCCTAACCTAGGTTAGGGTCTAGGTCATCCTTGACCCTACCAAGTTGTCTTTGACCCAGATAGTTAGAAACTCCAGATTCTCAGAGAAAACTATCTGAAAAAGGTTGGAAATAAGGAGGAGAGAAGCAAAATAGGGGGGAAACAACCAGATACATGCAAAGACTTGATCAAGGTTCTTAGCATGACCTCAGACCACTCATTCAAAGGGATAAATTCTCTTAACATGGAAGTGCTTCCATTTTAAGATGATACACTTTCTAGGAGTTGGGGATGCTAATGGCCTGTGTGAGCCCACATGATTCAATTTCATTCCTGTCTTTGTATAGCATATACAAGCTTTTATTTTTAGACAACTATGATTCAACATATATACATGTAATTATTCAGATATAGATCTTTCTTTTCTCTTACATGTACTTTCAGTTTATGTATTGATGTGTTGAGGTATTTCCATGAATCCCTACTAGACTAATTGTTAGATGTGTTGAGGTATTACACTCTCTCATCCTGATTATTTTTTTGTATGAGTGACTTATCCAATCACATACCCATGCCTCACTATAAAAAACCATCTTTGCATGATTTTTATTACGAAAATGTCATTTAATGTTTCCATTCCATAAAATCAAATAACCACTCTATGATTGTCACAAGATTTTTATTAGGACAATATCATTGCATGCTTCCATTACCTTTTTAATAATCTATGTTCTTACATACTTATTGAATCACTTAATTAACTATTTTTTCATGCATCATTTTTCCATCCAATTTGGTCCAAGTCATAAATACAACTAATTCGAGGGGGTCATATACCATTTCTACCACTCTTTCACTCTTTTTATTGATATTTAAAATGTTCACTTCTGTTATATAGAAGTCACCACAATACTTATACGAATCTTCACCTACACACTAACAATCAAGAAAAGATCTTATATATTCTACAATGAAGATAAGATAAAGCTAAGAGAACTAAGGTAAAGGCATGGCCTTTGGAAGGAGTAGGAAGAGGCCTAAAGAAGATATTCCATATAAGATAATGCCAAGAGAGCTAAAGTAAAGCCTTGTTATCCAATCTAAATGCACAACTTCACAGAAGAATTTGATACAAGCTTGATGTTGTCAAACTCTATAGATCTTGGAGTGATTCTTGAAAGATGAGTATTATGATTAATAAATTATGAAGTGAATTAATGATGGTATGGTAATCATTTAAATTTGTGACTTAGGGGAAGGTGTACTTGGCAATGCATAGTGTAATTGAAAAGGTGAATGACATGTGTAAAATAATCATTATGCGGTAAATTTAAATTTACAAAGTAACATATGATTTATAAAACCTACCGTAACATGTCATTTTTTGTTTGATATTTTTTTGTCACAACTAAAGATTTCTCATCATGAGAAAATAGAGTGACCATTTTCTATCAAAACCATATATGCAGATATAAATATTAAGTACAACATGTCTATTTTTTTTGCAGATATGTACACAAAAAGCATCATGTGAGATAATACAAGGGAATTTGATTAAAATAGGGAGACAATCGCTATATTGTTGTCTAAATTTCAAAGAGAAGGTGATGAAAAATGTTATTTTCCATCCAAGAGTTGTAATGACTTAAAGACAAGAAGAATCAAAATCAAAATAGAAAGGATAAATTGTAGGGAGAATGGTCACATTGAAGACGGGTTTGATTATCATCCATTGGTAAGTTGTTTGTTATATTGTTTTCACAATTAATATACATTTGAACCATGGAAGGATGTTTGATTATCACATTGAAGGGGGGTTTGATTATCATCATTTTTATAGAGGTCGATCTCCCTAGTGTAGTACATGATATGGACCATTATATTTTAGAGGAACATGGGGGTGTGAATATAGAGGAACATGGAGGTGTGAGTATTGAAGTTGAATATCATGATCCCATGGAAGATGATGATCATGTGCTAGAAAACAAATTTGAAGATGATGGTATGAATGCATTAATCATTAACACATTTGGTACTGGTGATACTGGTGTTGCTGCTGCTAATGATGATGGTGATTATGATGAGGATGAAATTAATGTTTTCCATGATATACCTATCATTGAGAAGGATAACACAACCCTTTATGAAGGCTCTCATTCTACTCTTCTCTCTATTGTCTTTTTGTTGGTGAATTTGAAGGTTATGAATGGTTTATCCAACATAGAAATGTCACATATGCTAAGGTTTATCGTATACATCATTATAGTCTATAAAAGGTGAAACATGTACCATTAAGATTGTTTATAGTAATGACATATTTTTTTCTTTAGATTGTGTAAAGGATGACAATAAATGATGTTAAAGAGATTCACCAAAATGTAAAGAAATAAAATGTAGTGTGTATTCCAAGATGTAAGATATAAAAATATATGTGTGAAAGTAAGATAATAAAGTGAGAGATGGTGTGATGGAAAATGTTGTGAACATGAAAAACTCAATCAAACATAAATACTTATCTTGAAAAGGAGAAGATTTGGAAATCACTATTTTCTGGTGTCTATATACAGTTTCGGGAAATTCTACAACTGGATCTAGCCTTGAAATAAAGAAACAGAGAAAACCTAGAAACCTCCTATCTTTTTAAAGAAGGTCGACCTTCACCAAAAATAGGGGTAAGATCTTACCCCAAAAAGTTGACCTTGACCTGCACTGTTCTAATAGAAATTTTGTTTGCAGATCCAAGAAGTTCACCGAAAAGGGTACTCCGATCTGAACTAATATTTGTCATCCCGCACCTGTATTTGCAAGAAAATGGGTTTTTTTGTTTGGATGAGGGGTTTGCCTTAGTCAAACCCTAGTTTGGAATCAACCTTAAAAATGGAATTGAAATAGAGAATGCTAGCAAGTAGTAGAAGTAGATCTAACAATGAAGCTATGACACTTAATAGATATGCAATTATATTTGAAAGGTAAACAAGTATGTTAATATGAAAGCTTTGACATGACATTAACAAATGTTAATCAAAACCTCCATGATTGTATGCTTGGAATCCACCTTGAAGAGAGAAAGAATAGATCTTGAAGATGAAAAAAGGATCTTGAAGGAAGATCACACCACCATGATGGATAGATCTAGGGTTTGAATGATAAATCTTGAATGCTCGAACCAAATCCCTCCAAACTATTTGAATTCTTGAATCCTTGATCTTCAATGGAGAAATTGAATGCTTGAATGTAGATGATGGCTTGAATGCTTCCTTGGTCGAGAATGCTTACTTGAAGGATGGAGTGCTTGATGTAAAAAGAGATATGTTGAAAAAAGATCACTTGATACTTGATGGAGATACATGGAAAAAATATGGATGTAAATGAGAGAGGAAGGCTCCCTTTTATAGAGATCTAGGGCAAAAAATCTTAGAGAGGCTGAAATATGAGAAATAAATTCCCATTGGGCCCTTACCCCTAGAAATAGACCTAGATTAAATGTAATTTAAGATTTTACAATTTCAGAGACCAAAATAGCCGACCCAGAAGTGGGAAAATAATTCTTTCTGAAACCTGACATCCAAAAATCATGAAATCTTGAAATTTGGACCGTAGGTCAAGGTTGAGGCTGAATTTGACCTAAGTCAAGTTGAGGTCATCCTTGATCTAGGTCAAAGTTAAGGTCGAACTTGACCTAAAATTTTGACCTTGACCCTAAGGTCAAGAATCTTAGGATCTTAGTCTGGAATGCTAGAAAAGTGTAGAAAGGTGGAAAAATGGGCAGAATGAGGAGAAAAGCTTGATTCAAGCCACAGACCTACCCAAGGTATTTTACTTGAGCCCAAACTACCTACTCAAAGGGCTAAACTAGTCCTAAATGGAAGTGCTTCCATTTTATGACAATACATTTAGCCCCCACTTTAAGCAAGAGTATGGATTCAATACAAACTCTTGGTAAAGGAGAAGAAAGATCCAAGTGGATTTGCAATAAGATATAATATCACTTAGTTAAGGACATGAGCCCCCAAGCTAATAATAATGACTCAACATACACACACGAGGGTGCGAAAACAAAGAGAAAACTAAAAGAGACAAAAGAGAGGGGGTTCTAGTACTAAAACTAACCCAATCAACTATTAAAGGAAACCTTGCTAAGAAATGCTTCCTATACTAATATCTTATTTGAAAAGCTATCATAAAAGTATAAATGATTACATAAGAAAGACAAGAGAAATACTATAAATAACATAGCTTCATGATCTAGTCCTACTAGCATGAAAGTAAAAAGAGAGAAAAGAGAAAGTGATTAGCTTGCCTAATAAGATTCCCACCTTACCATGAATCACCAATGAGAGAGAGCCCAACATGTAGCAAAACCTAATAGTTCACCCAAAAACTGTGCTTTGCAATTGTAATGCATCTCTGACAGCTTTTAGAATACCCATAGATCTACCTTCTTGTATCACCATGGAATATAAAATGTGTGTCCCTTCAAGATTTAGCAACTTATGTGTGTTACCTTTGAAAAGGATTTATCATATTTAAATTTTAAAAATATGTGTCTCTTCAGGATTTAGCAACTTATGCGTGTTACCTTCAAAGGATTTAGCATATTGAAATTAGAAAAATGTGTGTCCCTTCAGAATTTAGAAACTTATGTGCGTTACCTTCAGAGGATTTAGCATATTGAAATTTTAAAAATGCATGTCTCTTCAAGATTTAGCAACTTATGTGCATTACCTTAAGAGGATTTCGCATATCAAAATTTGAAAAATATGCATCTCTTCAGGATTTAGCAACTTATCTATGCTACCTTCAGAGGATTTAGCATTTTGAAATTTGAAAAATATAGCATAAGGGAGACCCTATATACTCCCCCCTCCTTATCGTGGTTTTCTACTAAACATGATAAGGAAGAGGAGGATACCTACTTCACAAAGTAAGGAGGTATCCTGTTAACAATAATGGACACTATATTCTTAGTGAAGGGTATTGACCCTTACATCCAAGAGTATAGATAATTGTGAAAAAGATATATCACTAATGGAAAAAGGATCCTCAAAGAAAGAGATCTTATCAACAAGACCCCCACCATAGAGGAATTTGTTAAATAAAATATCATATTTCAAAGAGAAACAAAGATTCAATCATCTAGCCCCCTATAATCAAGAGGAAGAGGAATCTTTGAAGAAAGGAATCAAACTCTAACCCTACAACAAGGGCAAGAATTTATAAAGAACTTAATTTGTAAAATAAAGAAGAGGTGATGACCCAAGACAAAAACCTCTCAAATAAAAGGATATCCATAGCTAATACCTTAGTTAGTATAATGAAATAATGTTGCAAGATAAACAAATGACACTAAGCTAAGGAAAGTAGATCCCTAGACAAAGAAAAAGAAGAAAGAACCTTGGCCCCAGGAATGAAAGAAATGGATACCTTTTCAAAACACATGTCTTTAGAAAAGATATCTTGAATAGAATCTATGAATGATTATAAACATAATACAAAACCATAAAGTGGGAGGATAGAAAGAATACTGATTAAGCTCAAGACAAAATATATGCTAAAAGCCTAATGGATCCTAAGAGACTGGTTGACCATACCCCTCTTGCCCCCCAGTCTAGAGAAAAGAGGAGAAGAGATCTATACTATATCAGAATGAGGGGTATCCCCTATATCAAAATTATGAAGGAATTGTAAAATTGCCCGAGAGTGAGATATAATTCCAAAAGCAGCTCTTTCTCTAACATATAACTTGAAATGCACACAATCAATAAGTAAATGTGTATTACTATAATGAAAAGGACATTTATATTTGGATAGAGCATCTTTTGCTATAGGTTTAAAGATTTCTTTCTTGGAATTCATTAACTGAACATAGACCTTCTTAGCCACCTCTTGACAAGTTTCAGGGTAATCTAAGGTAGGTGTAGCGAGAAGAATATGAAGAGGAGGAGGATGATTAAAATCAATCACCTTAAATTGAGATTGTAAACAATTAACACCACACATATCTTATTTAGGGGATATATGAACTAGATTCTTAATACCCTTCTCATTAACACAAAGCCCTAAACTTTTATAACCTTGTTTATTCATCATTTTATATCTTGTAGTGTACATACGATGTAAAGCTTCTACAGGAGCTAATTGTTTATTGTGTTCATGAGTAAAAGTTGTATAAGGTGGAATAATAGGTTTAGCTGAAGTTTCTTTTCTTTTCCCTTTAATATCATCTTGGATCAGATAAGAAGGGGAAGGTAAATCAAATAATTCTTGCACATCTACATCATGAACCATAGTTTGAACCTCATCATAAGTATGAGAAGAACTAGGAATAACAGAGGAAGAATTAGGCATATTAGGAATGTTAGGATTAAGAAGATTAGGATCTAGATTATGAAGGATAAGATTAGGATTAGGAATATTAGGAGATGGTGTATCATCTACCAAATTCTTCATATAATCCAAAAGAGTAATAAGTTTTCCACATAAATCTTTAATGAAAGCTTTGAAAGCAGGAAGACTAGTATCGATCAATATCATAATAGCATAGGCAAGTGAAGAATGAAGAGTAACCAACATAATGAAGTGAATGATACACCCATAAACACCATAAGTATGATAAAGAGATGTTAATAGGAGAATAATAAAGAAAATAACCACAAACCAAAGCATCTTAAAGATCTTCATAGTAAATGAAATGCGAGAAATATTTTTGTATTTTGTAGAATATATAGATTTTTTTATTTTTTTGAATTTTAAAATGCAAGAGAATAAAATAAATCTAATCTTAAGGAAAGAAGGCAAAGAATCTAACACCAAAAAGAAAGAGTTTTCTATCGCGGGCTCACCAAAATGTAAAGGATGAGAATAAATGATGTTAAAGAGATTCACCAAAATGTAAAGAAACAAAATGTAGTGTGTATTCCAAGATGTAAGTTATAAAAATATATGTGTGAAAATAAGATAATAAATTGGGAGATGGTGTGATGGAAAATGTTGTGGACATGAAAAATGTAATCAAACATAAATACTTATCTTGAAAAGGAGAAGATTCAGATATCCCTATTTTCTAGTGTCTGTGTACATTTTTGGGAAATTCTGCAACTGGATTTGACCTGGAAATAAAGAAATAGAGAAAAATTGAAAACCTCTTGTCTTTCTGAAGAAGGTTGACCTTGACCCAAAATAGGGGTAAGACCTTACCCCGGGGCACAATCTTACCCCAAAAAGTCAACCTTTACCTACACTATTTTGATGAAAATTATGTTCGCAGATCCCAGAAGTTCACCGAAAAGGCTACTCAAATCTAAACTAATATTCATCATCCCGCACCTATATCTGCAAGAAAAAAAGGGTTTTTTTGTTTGGATGAGGGGTTTACCTTGGTCAAAGCCCAGTTTGGAATCAACTTTAAAAATTAATTAAAATAGAGAATGCTAGCAAGTAGTAGAAGTAGATCTAACAATGAAGCTATGATACTACATAGATATGCAATTGTATTTGAAATGTAATCAAGTATGTTAATATGAAAGCTTGGAAACAACATTAACAAATGTAAATCAAAACCTGCATGATTGTATGCTTAAAATCCACCTTGAAGGGATAAATAATAGATCTTGAAGATGAACAAAGGATCTCAAAGGAAGATCACACCACCATGATGGATAGATCTAGGGTTTGAATGATGAATCTTGAATGCTTGAACCAAATCCCTCTAAAATATTTGAATGCTTGAATCCTTGATCTTCAATGGAGAACTTGAATGCTTGAATGTAGATGATGTCTTGAATGCTTCCTTGATCTAGAATGCTTTCTTGAAGGATAGAGTTCTTGATGGCAAAAGAGAGTTGTAGACAAAAGATCACTTGATACTTGATGGAGATATGGAAAAAAGATGGATGTAAATGAGAGAGAAAGGCTCCCTTTTATAGATATCTAGGGAAAAAAATCCTAGAGAGGCCGATATATGAGAAATAAATTCCCATTGGGCCCTTACCCATAAAAATTGACCTATATTAAACACAATTTAAGAGCTGACCATTTCAAAGACCAAAAAAGATGACCCAAAAGCAGGAAAACAATTCTTTTCAAAATCGGACATTCGAAAATCATGGAACCTTGAAATTTGGACCTTGGGTCAAGGTAAAGGTCGACTTTGACCTAGGTCAGGGTTGAGCTCATCCTTGACCTAGGTCAGATTTGAGGTTGACCTTGACCTAAAAGGTTGACCTTGACCCCGAGGTCAAGAATCTCAAGATCTCAGTCTAGAATCCCAAAAAAGTGTAGAAAGAAGGTGGAAAAAGGGGTAGAATGAGGAGAAAAGCCAGATTCAAGTTAGGGACCTACCTGAGGTGTTTGACACGAACCTAAACTACCTACTCAGAGGGCTAAAATAGTCCTAAATGGATGTGCTTCCATTTTATGATGATACAAATTGATAGGTGAGTTTTTGTTACCACCATCAAATGTTCTCCCTTCCTCATACCGAGAGTTATGTGCCACTATGAAACATATCAGAATAGATTATCAAGCAATAGATGTGTGTCCCAAAGATCATTTTATTTATCAGAAAGAACATGAATATGAAACAAAATGCACTAAATGCCATACGAGAAGATACTGAGATGATCAAATGACAAAAGAGGTGTCTCGCAAGGTTCTTCGTTACATCCCCATTATTCCACATCTAAAACAATTATTTAGGTGTAGTAGCTTGGAAAAATTTATAGATTACCATGCATGCAACAAGAGTCGAGATGACATTATTTGAAGGCCTGTAGATGGTTTAACATTTATGGACATAGAGGAAAAGTGGCCACACTTTGAAGAAGAACCTCAAAATCTCAGGCTTTCTTTTGCAGTACATGGTGTTCATCCATTTGGAGACATGAGATATGTTTACTCATTGTGGCCTATTTTTTTAATCAACAATAACTTTCCTCCATGGATGTTAATAAAGAGGGAGCACATTATGTTGGCAATGATTGTTTCAGGTATTTTACTATTTTATAGTTATCTACATGTAATTATAAGTCTTGGAGTGAAATGACCATAATAATTATCTGATGTTATTGTTAATTCAACTAGGTAAGTACCAAGTGAAAGATATGAATGTATATATTTCACCTATTATCGATGATTTATTGGTGTTATGGAATGGTTTCACTATGTATGACATCTCTAGACCAATTGGACAAAGACAATTTCAATTCTATGCAATCCTTGTGTGGACAATTCATGATGCCCTAGGGTTGACACATTTTTGTGGTATTTTATGGTGAATTCTAGTTGTACATGATAATTCTAATTCTAAAAATTAATATATTTAATCCAATTGTATCACTATCTTTTCTATCTTCAAACAAAGAAAAAATTTGCATGTCTAATGTGTGGTCCAAAGATGAAATCTCATCATTCCAAAAGTTTAAGAAAGAAGGTGTTTGATGAGTAATGGCACTTCCTCCACATAAATCATAAGTATCAAAGTGTGGAAAAACATATTTTCAATGGGAAAGAAGATACTACATCAAAGCCCTAAAGGATGACACCTCACCTATGGTAGTTGGAATATAATATAATTCAAGCTAATAACATTCCACCTAATGGTTTATGTTTCAAAATTATATATTTTAATTGTGTTTTATTGGTTAATTATATAGTTGATGATCGGGAAGGTTGTGAAGGCATCACTGACCATCTTCCTCAAGGACTAAAATGTTATCCTTGAGAATTTAGTAAGCTACCCTACTATGAGCAACTACAAATTGTGAATTTGTTTAATACTATGCATATTAGAAAGAATGTAACAGAGACACTGTAAAAAATATTGGATGAAAGGTGTGACAAAAAAAACTTAGCAAAATTTGTAGTGGCATTCATGATTACAATCATGCAATAAAAAATATCATTGAATCAAATAGAAATGGAGACCAAATTAATGAAATTTCCCTTCCTTGGTTATTAACAGAGCAACAAAGTAATGTCATAAAAGAAGTCATTAGAAAAATTTGATTTCCTACAGGATTTTCTATGAATATAAGCAATCTCATATCAAAGAAAAGTGATTTTGGGTGAGCGATGAAAATGCATGATCGGCATACCTTCATCAAGGTAAGTCAAAGTATTTTTTATTTACAATATATTTGTTTAACTACATTCAATTTTCATTGTATGAAATGATTAGTTGACAATTATTGTAGTATGTGCTACCCCTATCGCTCCTAGAGAAATTTGACAATAACATCAAACAAGTCATATATGATCTTGGAAAATACATGAGGTAAGAAGCGATATTTGTTTAATAAATCAAACATTAATATCAAACAAGTAATATATTGTAAAGTCTCGTATTTAAATATTTTTGCATCTTGAATCCCTTGTAGGTGGTTATCATATAAAGAAATCCATAAAGAAGATATAAAATATTGGAAGAAAAGAATTCATTGAGTCATGTGTGAAATGAAAAAATGTTTACCTTCAACTTTTTTCAATGCACAAGAACACTACCTCATACACCAAGTTGAAGAAATTGAATTGTGTGGACCTGTATAGGCTAGGTCAATGTGGATGGTTGAGAGACACTTGAAATTTTTGAAGGGTTTGGTTTAACAAATAGCACATCCTGAGGGTTCTATGGTTGAGGGATATATGGTATACTAGATGATGGTGTACATTACTCAATATCTTCCTAATCTTGTAGCAAAGACCCATATAGATTGCATTTGGGATCTCAACTTGATTAAACAATTTGAAGGGGAGTACTTGGTGGGGAATGATAGATTTAGGAAAATGAAAGGTAATTTTTTATGATATTTAATTGTAGTTATTTAATTCTTAATCTTTAAAATAAATCTTTTGTAAGTCATCTATTTACTTTTATACAGTTTCTAAAGACTGGGATGCAATACATTTGTTTATTGCAAATAATCAAGATTGGATGATGGTATGGATTGAACGATGTCAACATTATGGTCATAGATTAAAATGAAAATCTGTATCTTCATTGGTTATAAAAGCTCATCATAACAAAGATCCTAATGTTACACAAAAGGAAATAGATTTAGCATATGGTTTTAGAGATCTCTAGGTACTTATAAATTTTTTAATCAACCGTATGTTTTTCAACACGTGATCCAATTATTTATACATGTTTAACATTATTGTACGTGAAACACCACAAGGCTATGTTATGAAAGGGTTATAAATTTTGCATCAAAAAGTTGGATGATACGAAGAGAACTTGTGATTCTGGAATAAGTGCAGTCTTCCAGGTGATTATATTTCATCTAGAAACTACTTAAATCCTTGAGAGTCTCAAAATCAATATTATGGCATTTTGGTTGATATACTTGAGCGTGACTTTAATTCCTTCAAATTAGTTCTCTTCATCGTGAAATGGTACAAACTATGACTCAATCAAAATTATCCTAATAAAACTGTTATTAAACATGACAATGGATTTCCAATAACTAATACAAGGTTGTTTGAGCCAGTTGGCGAAGAGACCTATGTTCTTCCAAGCCAATGTTAGAAAGTATTCTACTCAGAGGTTCCACATAAATCAGGTTGGTGATGATGAACTACAACTGATTTGGAGTCTAATTGAAGAATCTGTAATTAAAGATAACTAAGGAGTTGTTGATTAGATATGTAATATGATTAAATCAGTATGATGTTGTCATTGATGTCAACTAATTTGACAACACTTATCTTGTAAGTTACTATACCAAAACATCTGAAGAAAGGTGAAAAGGATGAAGAACAAAGATATCTACATGAGGAAGATGTATATGACAAATGAGAATAAGGAACACATTGAGTAACTTGTTGATGAGTCTATGACCTTATGATATTGACTTCATTATGTTGCATTCATCTATGATGAAGAATAGAGCTAAAAGACACAAAGCAGTGTTGTTGGTAAATGAAGCATTTCAGTATACATCGATGGAGTGTAGTGTATACCAAGCTTGCATTCACTGATAGATTTCTTTGTTAACTGAGTAGAGTAGAAAGGAATTAAATGATCAGTTTAGCCAATAAGATTGATGAGCTAGAAAGTGTATGAAATTGAGGTAAAAGATAATGTTTGTTATGAAGATCGATAACTAATATAATTCAAGGAAGATCTAATGGAGAAAATTGAAATGTGTTATTGACACATAAGCTGAAGGAGGATAAAGAAGCAAAATCAACGAAGATGATTAAGAAGAAAACTATGATGAACAAAAAGAAAATGGTTTACTCATCTATATAAGAGACTGCAGATTTCATAATGAGAGATCACCGAAAGAAGAAGATATTGCAGAGTTATCATGTAAACAATTTTTTATGCATTCTGATCATACTGGTTAAGTAAGAACCGAACTATAGAGCAATTACTGAGTGACATAGAGTAATTACCGACGGACAGTAAGTTGATACATTGTTGAATCTGAAGTGTTATATTGATCAAAAAGATTTGTATGAGCTAAATATTGATTTGTAATATGCAATTGAAGTTGTATTAAGGTAGTTCATCTACTATTACATATTTAACCATTGTACACAGTCAAATCTCTTAATTGTGTGGACTAAGAAAGTCTTATTATGTATCATTCATAGAATGAACATTGTTATCATGTCAACCTCATAGTGAATTCTAGTTGGATGATAACGGTTGGTCTAAAATCCTCTAACAAGGTCACACCTAACAGTGTGTTTGTAAACCTTTAATAGGGTTGGATCTTCATCGACCTCACTTTAGAAGAGTGAATATTTTGGGTTTTCAATCCTAGATGGTTTTTCCCTTCATAGGGTTTCCACGTTAAATCTCTTGTTTTATGTGTTGATTGTGATATTTGTTTGTTATCATACTTTGCATATTACATGTTAGATTTGATTGGTAACTACTATATGTTTTAGACTGATAATTGGTAAAAGCATAGACAATGAAAGTATTTTATGTTTATCGAGTAGCAGAAGTTGAAGTAATTGTTTTGGGTTATACATTTTGTTTTGGGACAATGGATAACAGATTCACCCCCCTCTCAATTATTTTAACAATTGGTATCAGAGTTGTGGTTTCTTATAACAAAGTTTTAAGGACTTTAGCACAAAGGTCTCAAGATGTATAAGAGGGAAGTGCCAAGAATAAACAAAGAGAACTTCACAGTATGGAAAAGTTAGATGAAGTTGCACATATCTAGAATTGGGAATTATGCACTAGAACTGATGGAGGATGGCTACATTGAACAGACCATTGGTCCCTTAACCCTTGATCAACTGAAAGACATGCATGAACACAATATGACTATGATGGAACTTGTTGCTACCTGTACTGATGTCGAATTTGAAGATATTAAGGGATGCACTACTGCCAAAGCCATGTGGGACAAACTTACTCTAATATACAGTGGTGATTTGAATGTTAAAAGAGCCTGAGCTGAAAGCCTAAGAGGCAGATTTGATGATATGAAGATGAAGGAAGGTGAGAACATTGTGTAGTACTCAAATAGACTAAAAGAGGTAGTACATGTTATTAGAGCATCAGATGGAGTTATTGATGATGAAATAGTGATAAGTAAGATTCTTAGAACTTTACTACCATTTTATGCAATCAGGATCTCTACAATTCATGAAACAAGGGCTACATCCAACCTTACTCTTGACAGTCTGATTGTTAAGCTTACAACCTTTAAATTGAATAACTTTGATCAGAGTGTTGTACCATCTATTGAGTCTGCTTTCATGTCTTCTTTGAAGATTGGTATGTCTAGTAGGAATAATAAGAATAATGATAGTGATAGCAATACCAATGATGAGCTTGATGAGCTTGAAGCTCTTATGGCCAGAAGGTTACCCAAAGGTAAAGGAAGGTATAGAGGTAAGCTACCTTTGGCATGCTTTAATTGGAAAGAAGTTGCCCACATCATTGCTAGATGTCCACATAAGAAAGATGATGATAGATCCAGAGACTGATCTAAAGGAAGCTATGGTAGAAGAGTCAATAGAGGCTACCAACACAACAATATAGACAACTGAGAGAGTAATGACAAAGGGAAAAATGTATGTTACATAGCCGAAGATATTGAATCTGAATCTAATTCTGATGATGACATAGAAGTTGTATTTGTTGCTATGAAAAATGACTCAGAGGAAGAAGAGAAACATGAAGAAACAACACTGATCTCTAAAGTAAGTAGAAATGATACATGGATCATAGACAGTGGCTGTACACATCATATGACTGGTGATGTAGAGAAATTTGATCAACTTGATGAATACAATGGAGGATCTATGAGAATGGGCAATGATGCACCTTGTATGGTAAGAGGTAAAGGTTAATTGATGATTAATGATAGAATAAAATGTGAAAATGCATATTGGGTAGATGGACTAAACTATAATCTGTTAAGTGTGGCACAGTTGAATAATTTAGGCCACCGACTTGCTTTTGAGAGAAAAAAGGTGAAAATTTATGATGATGGAGGAAGACTTGTGAGAACTGGTACACAATCCATAGGTAATCTATTTTATCTTGATATTGATTAGTCTTCTTGTTTGATAATGAAGAATGAAGATGCATGGTTGTGGCATAAAAGGTTATGCCATGTGAATTTTGATAACATGATCAATATTAGCAAAAAGAGAAGAGTTAGAGGTTTACCTAACTTGTCAAAACTTGATGATGCTATGTGCCATGAATGTCAGAAAGGTAAGATGACTAAGTCTAGTTTCAAAAGAAAAAACTACTCAACAAAGAAGATACTTGAGTTGGTTCATACTGACCTATGTGGTCCTATGAGAACTCAGAGTTATTATGGTGATAGATACTTTATTCTTTTTTTTTATGACTATACTAGACTCATGATTGTTATGTTCTTGAAAGAAAAATATGAAGCTTTTAAAATGTTCAAATGGTATAAAGCTAAGGTAGAAAAAGAGACTGGTAAAGAATTGAAATGCTTAAGATATGATAGAGGAGGTGAATTTATCTCTGATGAATTTACTAATTTCTGTAATGAGCATGGTATTAAAAGACATGCCTCTGCACTGAGGACACCCCAGCAAAATGGTATTGCTGAAAGAAGGAACAGGTCAATAGTTGACTATGCTAGAATACTGATGATACAAAATAATGTTGCTCAAACATATTGGAGAGAAGCTGTCAGTACAACTATATATGTTCTTAACTGAGTACAACTAAAAAAGGACACCAACCAGACACCTTATGAATTGTGGTTTGGACACAAACCTACTGTAAGTTATTTCAGGATCTTTGGAAGTAAATGCTTTATTATGAAAGATGAGAGAAATGGAAATTTTGACTCAAAAGGTGATGAAGGGATATTCTTGGGATATTCCACTAAAAGTAAAGCATATAAATGTCTGAATAAGGCTACTAATAAAATGATTGAAAGTACTAATGTCTGTGTTGATGATTTTGATGACAAGAACATAGAGGAAAGTAGAAAGGAACTAGAAGACTATGGTAGATTCACTTACATTGAACAACCTAAGTATCTATCGAAGCCACAACCTGTGATAACCGGTCAGCAAGAAAACAATGTTGAACAATAGGAAAGAGACATTGACGAACAGGATGGAGCTACTGAGCAAGCAAATGAACCTGAATAGGATGAACAAGAGAGAAGAGACCGAGTTCTAGCTAGATTTTTTAGAAGACATCATCTTGAGAGACAAATTATTGGAGACAGACAAAATGGAATGTAGACAAGGAGCAAAGCAAGACAAGGTACATGTCTAGTTTGTGAATTTGAACCAAAAAATGTGAAAGTTGCATTAGAGAATGAAGAATGGATTAATGCAATGAAAGAGGAAATAGAGAAAATAGAGAAGAACAAAACCTGGAGCCTAGTACCCCGACCTAAAGAAAAAAATGTTATCGGTACTAAATGGATATTTATGAACAAGCTGAATGAAAATGGTGAGGTTACAAGAAATAAAGCTAGATTGGCATGCAAGGGATATGCATAGGAAGAAGGCATTGACTATGGTGAAACATTTTCACCTATTGCTAGATTAGAAGGAGTTAGAATGCTACTTGCATATGTTGGACACAATAAATTCAAGTCTATCAAATGGATGTGAAGTCAGCATTTCTGAATGGTCTACTTGAAGAAGAGGTCTACATAGAACAACCTGAAGGGTTTGTTGATCCAAACAAAAAAGACATGGTATGTAGATTACACAAAAATTTATATGGTTTGAAGCAAGCACCGAGAGCCTAGTATGAAATGCTGCACATACTTACTTGTTAAGTATTGAATTTGTTAGAACTAGTGAAAATAACAATTTGTATATGAAAGGAGATACTGATGACACTATTCTTATTGCTGAGATATTTGTGGATGATATTATTTTTGGAGGCCAAGATCATGTATGTAAATCCTTTTCTGATGAAATGCAAAAGGAGTTTGAAATTTCTATGTTCAGAGAGATTAAGTTCTTTCTAGGACTACAAGTGATCCAGCAGAGTGATGGGATATTCATCACACAATCTAAATACATAAAGGAAGTATTGAAGATATTTGGCATGGAAGATGCTAAACCTATGGGAACATCAATGGCTACTGGATGTAAACTGACAAAGGAAGATGAAACTACAGAGGTAAATTAGACACTTTACTGATCCATGATTGGTAAGTTAATGTATGTAGTTCACAACAGACCAGATATAGCACATGTTGTGGGAATTTTTGCTAGATTTTTTGCTAACCCTAGATAATCACACATGATTGCTACCAAAAGAATCATAAGATACCTAAAAAAGATAGAGGATTATGGATTATGGTATCCTAAGGAAGGCAAGTTTGAACTGAAGGTGTACACCAATGCTGATTGGGCTGGAAATGTGGATGATAGAAAAAGCACCACCGAAGGAGCATTTTTCTTTGATGAAAGACTTGTAACTTGGACAAGTAAAAAACAAGCTTGTATTTCTCAATCTATAGTTGAAGAAGATTATGTTGTTGCTGCTACGAATTGCTCAAACATTGCATACATTAAGCAAGTGTTGGAAGGAATGAATGAGGTAATCACTGACCTGATGATTATATACTATGACAACACTAGTGCCATACATATTTCAATGAATCTAGTGATGTACTCTAAGACAAAGCATATATCTATTAAGTATCACTACTTAAGAGAACAATTACAGGAGAAGCAAGTGAAGTTAGAATTTTTTACATCTAAGGAACAACTTGCATATATCTTTACAAAGCCTCTACCAAAGGATACATTTGAATACTTGAGGACTAGACTTGGGGTCCATCCCCTGTCTACCAATCACTAAGGTGATATGGATGTTGCATCAGCCTAATCTTATCAGAAGATCACACATGTTGATGCAGCATAGTTCACACTTTGGATCATGTCCAAGGTTGTGATTAAGTTTGGAGAATTGGAATAGATTGGGATATCAGTATACAAAGATATAGAGATTGTATTGGACAACAGAGAGTTACTTGGCTACTAAAGAGTTGTTTTGTTTATTTGTTTCTTTGGCATTGTTTTTTATTACAGGAAAAAATAGGTTTTTAAATGGGGACCCGAAACCCCTTACAAGCCATAAAGATTAACAATTAAGATCATCCAAAATAAAATAGGACCAAAGTCTAAAACCCCTATGCATAGCTAAATAACCAACAAAAAAACCCAGATGATATCTAACAAAAACAAAAAACTAGCAACCCAGAACCTGCCAACTTCAGGAACCAGAAGCCACATTGAGTGCCTTACAGGCCTCATCAACATCCTATTTAGCAGTAGAGATATTTTTGATGGCAGCATTAAATTCTAAAAGTTCCTAGATTCTATCATGTATCTTCTTCTTCCTCGCCGATCTGGTGTGTTTTCCAGGGCCCTCATCTTCTGGGTTATCTTCCACATCCTCTAGTTTTTTAGTAGGAGAGCCATTGTCCAGCTCAGACTTGATGACCATGAAGCAATCCATCACTGATCCCATAAAGGTATTGTTATCATGCATATGCTTTTTCATGTCTCTCTCTAGGTTTTCCATTCTATCATTTAAATCCTGTATTTTCTTATCATCCTCCTTGGTGGCCTTCTCTTCCCTAGTGCCAGGGATATTCTCCAGCTGGGTCTGCATGGTATCCACTTTCGTAGCAATAGCCCTGTACTTCAGATTAAGGCTTTTAAGTTCCTGAAACACCCATTTTATGATCCTAAAAGAGTAAATGGATGTGGCTTTAGCAGTTTGAAGGACTCTGAAATGGGGGTCCATTTTGTCTTCCATGTCTTTATGCAGAAGCTAGACGTTCCTCTCTTGCAGGTCCATAGTTTTCATAAAGGGAATGTGCTGAGAACTCCCCAAATCAATATCATCCTCCTATTGAGGAATAACCTAGTTCTTTCCTAGGGAGGTGTGTATCTCATCCTCCTCATTTTGTATGTTCTGTCCCACATCCACCACCACATCGATCCTAGGGGATATCAGCATGTCATGCTCTTGAGAGCTATCATAATCAACCAAAATTTGCACTTTTTGGCTACCTTCATCTTCCTCATTGTCCTTCTCTTCCCCTTTCTTCTTGCTACCAAAGGTATCACCTTTCTCCTTGGTACCCTTCTTCTCATTCTTATTCTCTTCCATAATCTTTTTACTAGCGGACATTTTACCCTTTCCTTTAGTCTCAGTAATTTCCTCATCAGTATTGTAGTCCTCCTTTGAGGTGGAGTTGGAAATAGAGGAAGAGGAATCCCCATCCTTAGTAGAATTTTCCATGTTATCATATCCTTCCTCACTCTAGGCTGAGGTTTCCATTTCCAAGTTCTCTTCCTTCTCCTTCTTGGCTTTCTTGCCAGAAGAACTTTCCTCCTTCACATTAGTATCCCTAATTCTTTTTTTCCCAGAACTAGACTTAGAAGGGGAGATACCAGGGCTAATTCTATCCATTTTTTGAATATGGTCCACTATCAGCCTAATAAGCCTTTCGTGGAGAATAGGTTTTTTATCATTTTTCTTGTGTTGTGAAATACTATGGTAGAGCAATTGTAGGATATAAAAAGGCAGAGAAATTCTGATTTTATGCCTAAAATGGAAAATAAGCACAAAATGATAAGAATGGGCTCTCTTAAACCTACCATCTAAAGTAACATACTCCATGATGGCCATCATAACCATAGCCTAGATTTCTTTCAAGGAGTTGATGTCATAGCAGCCTCCACTTTCTTTTATCAAACTTTTTCTCTCCAGCTTCCCCTTAGGAAACCAGTGGATGGCTTTTTGAGAGATCTTCTTGTCGCAGAAGAATTTCATCCCCTTCATGCTTAGCCTAGAAATTTCAGATACAAATTCTTCCATGATGTTCATAGTTACCCCTTCAATGGTAACTATGCCATCTCTCCATGAGTCCATAGAAAGCTTGGTGGCCGAATCCGTCGCCCCATGCAGCCTCTCCATATAATTCGTGAGCCCCCCATTCTTTAAAATTTCCCACACCTTTGGCATGTTCTTCCACTTAGAGTATTCCTTCGGCTCTCTCCTATTCAAGCTACCACCCATCTTGAAGTTTGTAGGGTTTTTGAAATTAGCAGAGAAAATAGGATTGTTACTGTGAATAGTAACCTTGGGATAAAAAAAGGTGAAATCGTGCCTGTAGCTAATGATCTCAGGAAAGCCCCCACTTTCTATGATGATGCTCTTCCAGTAATTAACAGGATGTCTAATTATCATAACTTAACAAGATTTTCCCAATCCACCATTCTACTATGAAGTCTATTGTAAGCCAACTTGGCCTTAATATTGATGGTTAGATTTTCCTGTCCTCTCCAGATCATGATTTCATTTGCTTTGACATCGATATTAGCTAGGTCATCCATAGTACTATTCACTTCCCTATAAGCATGAGAGATGATGACGTGTTTGAAAGTATTAATTATCTTTCTGGCCTCCTCAATTATCCCCTATATCATCCATGATAGTGTAGCCTTTGCATTTATACTTTTGAGGATATTCTGCGAATCCCCCTCAATCCAGATGTTCTGAGCCATAGTAGCCTTAACTAGTTTTAGATTTTCGAGGAGGGCCATTACTTCAGCCACATGGTTATTTTGAACACCAATTGGACAAGCAACAACCACCAGGCAATTAGCCTTGCCATCATGGATGAGCCCTCCGCTGCCAACAGGTCCGGGGTTTCCCTTGGCAGCCTCGTCAAAGTTGATTTTAATCCATCCTGGCAGAGGAGAAAGCCAAATAGCATTCTCCTGAAGGTGCTAGTTTTTGTTACCAACTTTCTTACCCCAATCTCCACCATTGAAAGCCAGGGTTCTGCCAGTGGCCATTTTGAAATTCTCTCTTATACTCCTTTTTATCTTCTCCACTATGACATTCAAAGGGAGCTCAATATTCCTGAAAAATCTATCATTTTGTTCTCTCCATATTCTCCATATGACATGAGGTGGAATAATGTTCCAAAGGGTGGGCTATGTGGGGGAATCAGCTTTGTGCCACTGGTTGTAGAAGTTTTCCATACAATTAGGAAAAAACCACCTAATCTCCCAGCACTGTAAAAGATCCAACCAGACCTCCCAAGCATAAGAATAGTCAATAGCCAGGTGAGAAATAGACTCCTCCACCTTTTTACATAAAAAACATATGTTAGTCAGGATCATTCCCCTTTTTTGGAGGTTACCAATTGTTAAAATTTTATTCTGTAAGAGAAGCCAGAAAAAAATGTTAATTTTTGGAATAAGAGAGCTGTCCTAGACTTGAAACCAGAAAGGGATTGGATTCAGTTTATTCAAAAGGAGCTCAGAATAGGAGGCAACTAAAAAGGTTCCCGAAGGCCGAATTCCCCACAAGAGCCTATCTTCTCTAGAAATCTTAATCATCCAAACTCTAAGATCCTGCATAAGAGGTTTAAGGTTTTCATCAATAAGAGTCAAATTGATCCACTTATTGTTCCTCCAATAGTCAATAACCATCGACCCATACTACTGGGTGCACTGAAGAATAGTGGGTTGGAAGGTAGCAACAGTTCTAAGGGGGTGATCTTTTATCCAGTTATCTTCCTAGAAATGGATTCTTCTGCCATTACCCAAAACCCATCTGGCACATTTAAAAGCTGCCTCCTTGGCCAGCTGAATACTGTTCCAAATATAAGATCCTTTCACCTGAAGGTTATTTTTCCAGAAATAAAAAATGTGAGACACAAATTAAAGATACTTATTATGGATGATCTCATTCCACTCTCTTCTTTCTCCAAAAATTCTCTAGACCTGTTTAGCCAATAGAGCTTGATTAGTAACTCTAATAGGTCGAATGCCAAGACCTCCTCATTTTTAGGAGTGAAAACCTTATCCCAGGAAACTAAGGATAGTCTTTTCTTCTCTTCAACTCCCGACCATAAGAAATTCCTTTGGATTCTTTCTATAATATCTGCATATTTTCCAGGAATTTTAAAAATGCTTAAAGCAAAAATAGGGAGACTTTGTAGGGAGGCTTTGAGGAGCTGGAGTTTACCTGCTTGATTGAGAATGGCTCCTTTCCAACCCACCAATTTCCTATTAAATTTTTCAACAATCCCTCTCCAAAAAGAATCTAGAGGCTTGAATCCCAGAGGAAGACCCAAATAAGTAGTCGGGAGAGAGTCAATCTTGCAGCCTATGATTTTGTCAATCCTGAACTGCCTTTCCTCAGGAGTATTGATGAAATATAAAGAACTCTTATCCCAATTGATGAATTGACCAGAGCCACTAGTATAATCTGTCAAGGCTTTTTTGATAGCTTTTGCTTCCTGAATTGAGGAGAAACCCATAATGATGGTATCATCAACAAACTGCTCATGGGAGCAATGTCTGGATGAAGAGGAGGGAGAAAGACCTTTGAAAGAACCAAAAGAAGCAAGCTGCTGAAAAAGATGACCCAAGCATTTTGCAAGAATATAAAAAAGAATGGGTGACAGGGGATCACCTTGTCGAAGACCTCTTGAGGGTTTAAAAAACCTAGAGGGGGAACCAGTAATCAATATAGCTGTAGTAGATGTGCTAATCATTTGATAGATAATCTGAAGGAATTTACTACCAACATGAAAAGAGCTAAGCACTTTAATCAAAATATCCCAATCCACCCTGTCATAAGCCTTGGAGAGGTCCAGCTTGAGAAGAAATCCTGAAGTGGAGGAGACATGAATCGAGTGAATAACTTCATGGACTTTCATAATAGAGTCAAGAATCTGCCTGCCAGGCATGAAGCCACTCTGCTAGGGAGAAATAATGTTTGGAAGAATAGCCAACAACCAAGAAGTAAGAACTTTGGACAAAATCTTATAGATAGAATTGCACAGGCTAATGGGTCTAAAAGCATCCACCGAATCAGCACCTGGTTCTTTTGGAATAAGAGCAATAAAGGTTGCATTGACTTCTTTTAACAAGGATCTAGAGCCAAAAAATTTGTTGATAGTGTTACAGATATCTTCTCCAACAATATGCTAGAATTTCTGAAAGAAAAATAAGGGAAAACCATCCAGACCTAGGGATTTATCACCTTCAAAAGAGAAAGTAGCAATCTTAATCTCCTTCTGAGATGGGATAGCAGTGAGAGCCCGGTTCATGGGGACATCAATGATGGAAGGAATATTTCTAATCAGAGTAGCCTGCTTATCTAAATCTGAATTCAAGTCTTTGGAGAGTGAAGAAGAAAAGAAGTTAATCATTGCCTCTAAAATGTCTAAATCAATAGAAACAACTCCTTGATCAGTATTGAGTCTAGAGATTCTATTGGTTGCTCTATGTTTGGAGGTAGATAAGTGAAAAAATCTAGTGTTCTTATCTCCCGCATTAAGCCATATAGACCTTGATCTCTGACACCAGTAATCTTCCCCTCTAGAGATAATGTTGTGAGTTTTTGCCAAAATGCTTTCCTCCTCATCTCTAAGTTCCACCATGAGACCATTACACTAAATCCTATCTTGAATAATATCCAAATCCTTTTTAAGTTGATTTTTAGTTTTGAAAATATCCCGAAAGATAGTTTTGCTCCAAGTTTTAACATTCTATTTAACACTAAGAAGTTTTTTGACCACTCTAAACATGGCCATTCCATGAACACTAATATTCCACCATTCTTTAATATTCTATTCTATATCAAGATGATCAATCCACATTTTTTCAAACCTGAAAGGCGGATGTCCCATCTTAGAAATTGGATTTGCATTTAAGCAAATCGGGAAGTGATCAGAGCCCACGTTCGAGAGAGAAGACAAAGTACACCCAAACTTATTCAACCATCCTCCATCAACCAAAGCACGGTCCAAGTGAACTTGAATAAGATCCTAACCAACACACCTATTGGACCAAGTAAAGTTGACTCCCTAAAGCTCCAGATCAAAAAGAGCCTGCCGGTTCAAAAAATCCATCAAATCCATCCTACCATCTAACAGATTCTAAGAATCACTCCCTCCAAATTTCTCCATATCTTTTAGAGGATAGTTAAAGTCCCTAATGACCATCTAGGGGAAATTCTGAAAGGCTACTCTATGTTTATCTATTCTTTTCCAGAGAGAAAATCTACTAGTTCTATAGTTAGGGGCATATATTGTAGTGGCAACCCACTGAAAATCAAGTTTAATGTGAAGAAAATTGATGCTAAGGCAGTTAAGATCCTCGACAACCACAAAACCCCTAACTAGATTCTGGTTCCAAAAAATAGTAACCCCTCCCGAAGCCCCCTCAGAGCTAATGCCAGCAACTCCATTATTTTTGAAAATCCTAATCTTTTCAACCTTATCTTTACTCATCTTGGTTTCTTGAACAAAAAAAATATCAGGTTTATGATCTCTTACCAGATTTCTGAGAATGTCTTGTTTATGAGGGTCATTCAGCCCTCGAATGTTCCATGAGATAAGCTTCATCTTTTAACTGGGGCGCAGATTTCCTAGATGGTGAGTTGTCTACCATCCGCGATTTCCTTTTTGCTTTCCCTCTCTCTAATTTCTCTGTTTGAGTATCTTCCCTAGGATTTTCTATGGGATCCAACATCTACCTTCATCTGTATGCCTCCTTCTGATTTACTTCGAGTAGTTACTCCTTTAGATCCTGGGGTGACCAATTCATTCTTTTTTTCTTTTCTTTTCTACTTTCTCCCTCTTTGGGTTTTCCAGGTTCCAGTCTCCTCAATATCTCCAGCCAGCAACTCCCCATCGCTACTACTAGAAAAAGTCTTAGGGATGGAAGAGGAGTCATCATCATCCACTTTGGAACACTATAAAGGAGCTTTTTCCTCATCCAATATGAGGTTCGATCCATCTTATGAAAGAGGAACCAAGACCACTAATGGTGCTGGATCCCTGGAAGGAGTTGTCCTATTTGGAGGATCAGGAATCTCAGCAAATTCACTGATCTTTTTTGAAGCATCTTCCTTCACTAGTTCTATAGTTGAGGCTGAGACATTGGATACAGATTCTGCTATTTCCCCTTCTTCCAAGACTGGGGTCTCATTTGACTCCAAGACTTCAAGGGGGGCTTTATTGCTGTTATCCCCTTTAACCTCCTTCCAAACTTGTCGAGATGACTTTTTGGGTTTAGAGGTCTCTAGCTGAGAGGTCTTAGAAACTTTTTTTGGGCAATGTTTTGCCCAGTGACCCATTTTGTGACAAAAAAAGTAGGAAAAAGTCAAGGATTCAAAGATAACCCCCTGCTTGTGCTGACCTAGTTTTGAGTTGATATTGATAACCTCAGGGAGATTATCAAACTTGGCAATATTGACACAAATTCTGGTGAAGACTAATCTAGACTTCACTATCATCATGGGATCGACCGAAATAAGATCACCCCCAAAGGATAAGGATAAACCTTTAAAAACTCCTTCATTCTAGTATTCCAATGGAAGCCCCGGAAACCTTACCCAAACTGGCATCGCCAAGAAAAATTTATCAAAATAATCCAGATTAGGGGTCCATTTACGTAAAGCCAAAGCCATTCTTCCAAACATCCAGGGGCCGCCACAAAGGACATAACCTTGATCTTCCTTATTGGAAAAGGAGAAGGAAAGAAAACCTTTAGGAAGAGCTGGAATATCCACATGGCCCTTCAAGGCCCATTTCTTTTTTGTAAACATCCTAACCGCTTCAATATTGGGTCCTGGTCCAAGGAACTTACCAACCAATGTTAATTCCATGGCTGAAATGGATCTGTCCACCATTGAATCTGGTACAAAAATGGCTTTCTCATCCTCTTGGAGAAAAGCCTTAACCGGTTCTACCAAGAGTAGGGAACCCTCTTCCTTCTTATCTCCCACCAAATCCAACCACTTTTTTGGACTATGGTTGTTGACTTTGGCGTTACCAGAGTCTTGTAAAATTTTTGACCCCACTTGTGGGTCCTCTGAGGAAACTCCCTCAATATTCACAGTCTTTGGAAATGGGACTGGCCCTTCTCTAAGAGATTTTTTGCCAATAGACTCAACCCCCAAAGACACTCCCTTCTAGGGATAGCTCGTGAAGCTCTGTAGCAAGGGGGAGGTACCACTACTCCCTGAAAGAGAATCTGACACCCTATCTAGTACTAGAGCTGAAGGCATTCGTAGTACCAATGGTTCCAAGTCCCCACTGAGACTAGCTCCAGCACCAGCTCCCTTGGCCAAAATGCCAAGATCCTGCAAGTGGAAAGCAAGCCCGCCATTCCCACCTGTTGTCTGCATAGTATCCCCATCATTCCCTCCTATTGTCTACTCTTTCCCACTCGAATCTTCTTCCATTGTTTCTTTGGCATTGTTGTCAAAGGGAGAGATAAATAATATGAAACATATGAAATAATGAGCACTGATGAGAACTATCTAAGGGAGAGATAATCTGACAGGAACAAAACATTGAAGATCATTTACTGAGAACAGAAGTAGGAATAGGAGAACTAAAAAGAGTACAACTACATAATGGTAAAGTTATATTATGTAATGTTTTTTAGTAACATAGTGATTAAACATATTAATCTAGGGAGAGCTTGTACAACATTTGTTTATAGAGTTGTAGAGTACATGTTTGGTATGTGTATGGTACATTTTATATTACTTGAGTTGCCATCAATGCCAAAGAGAGAGATTGATGAGCTACAACTAATTTGAAATCTAATTGAAGAATATGTGATTAAAGTTCACTGAGGAGTTATTGATTATATATGTAATATGATTAAATTGGTATTATGTTGTCATTGATGTCAACTAGTTTGACAACACTTATCTTGTAAGTTATTATACCGAAACATATGAAGAAAGGTGAAAATGATGAAGAATAGAGATATCTACATGAGGAAGATGTATATGACATATGAGAATAAGGAACACATTGAGTAACTTGTTGATGAGTCTATGACCTTATGATATTGACTTCATTATGTTGCATTCATCTATGATGAAGAATAGAGCTAAAAGACACAAAGCAGTGTTGTCGGTAAATGAAGCATTTCAGTGTACACCGATGGAGTGTAGTGTATACCAAGCTTGTGTTCACCAACATATTTCTTTGTTAACCGAGCAGAACATAAAGGAATTAAATGATGAGTTTAGCCGATAAGATTGATGAGCTGGAAAGTGTATGAAATCGAGGTAATAGATAATTTTTTTTATGAAGATCGATGGCTAACATAATTCAAGGAAGATCTAATGGAGTAGATTGAAATGTGTTATTGACACATAAGCCGAAGGAGGATAGAGAGGAAAAATCAATGAAGATGATTAAGCAGCAAAATCTGATGGACAAAAAGAAAATGGTTTACTCATCTATATAAGAGACTACAGATTTCATAATGAGAGATCTCTGAAAGAAGAAGATACTGCAGATTTATCACATGAACAAGTTTTAATGCATTCTGATCATACTGGTTAAGTAAGAACCGAACTGCAGAGCAATTACCAAGGGACCGAGAGTAATTACCGATGGATAGTAAGTTGATACATTGTTGAATCTAAAGTGTTATATTGATCAGAAAGATTTGTATGAGCTAAATATTGATTTGTAATCTATAATTGAAGTTGTCTTAAGGTAGATCATCTACTGTTACATATTTAACTATTGTACATAGTCAAATCTCTTAATCGAGTGGACTAAGAAAGTCTTATTATGTATCATTCATAGAATGAGCATTGTTATTCTGTCAACCCCATAGTGAATGCCGATTGGATGATAACGGTTGGTCTAAAATCCTCTAACAAGGTCACACCTAATACTGTGTTTGTAAACCTTTAACAGGGTTGGGTCTTCACCGACCTCACTTCAGAAGAGTGAATATTTTGGGTTGCCGGTCCTAGGTGGTTTTTCCCTTCATAGGGTTTCCATGTTAAATCTCTTGTGTTATGTGTTGATTGTGATATTTTTTTGTTATCATACTTTTCATATTACATGTTAGATTTGATCTATAACTACTATATTTTTTAGACTGATAATCGGTAAAAGTACAGACAGTGAAAGTATTTTATGTTTACCAAGTAGCAAAAGTTGAAGTAATTGTTTTGGGTTATACATTTTGTTTTGGGACAATGGATAACTGATTCACCCCCCTCTCAGTTATTCTAACAGGTGATTTGTTGTTAGACATGATCCAAGAAGAAGGATGATAAGGTATAATGCAATGGAAGAAGAAGATACCAATGAAGAGGAAGAAGTGGAAGATGATGTAGATGATGATCATGATCAAGAGTTAGTTGAAGAAGATGATGATGATGATTCTGCTACTGATGATGATGATGATGATGATGATCATGATGATGCTACTGATGATGATGATGATGATGATGGTGGTGGTGGTGGTGGTGGTGGTGGTGGTGGTGGTGGTGGTGGTGGTGGTGGTGGTGGTGGTGGTGGTGATGATGATGATGATGATGATGATGATGATGATGATGATGATGATGATGATGATGACGACGATGATGATGACGATGATGATGATGATGATGATGATGATGATGATGATGATGATGATGATGATGATGATGATGATGATGATGATGATGATGATGATGATGATGATGATGACAATGACAATAGTGGTGGTGATGATGTCATTGATGATGATGATCTTGATGATGAGATAAATGAAGAAGAATATGGATGACATGAATGAAATGTAAAATTATGTGTTCAATGCCTATGCTATTCAATATTGAGTTCTTGATAGATTAATGACATAAGATAATTGATTTACATATGCAGAAACTTGAACCCCTTTCATGAGCATCCCATAGAATCTCATTGATTGTAAGGTATATGTCAATACACCCATAGAGATTAATTTCTTTTACCATTTATAAAATATCTCTCTCATTGCCACCTATCTATCTCATTTCATGGAGTGAAGGTACCAACAAATAGGTATTTGTCAGATTTGTCTTTCTTGAGTGAGGAAAATGTAGGAATGGAAGAAGAAAGTGAGACATTTAGTATGTCTAAATCAAGGAGATGGACTCGAGGTCAAAAGATCAGAAAGAAATTCAATAAAATCATGTAAATTTTTCTTGCGCAAGGGGGGTCATGTTCTTATGATGATGAGAGAAAAGGTGACTCTGAGGTGCCCTTTAGGTACAAACATCTACATGTACCATGGGTCCCTAATGAAATTCCTCAAATAAACACTGACTTTTGTGTTAGAGAGAGGATATATTGCATAGCACCATCCTCGTTACATGGTTTGGGCCTATTTTTCATGGATAACATAAAGATCTCTTATAAAAAAGTTGTCAAATTCATGGATTATGTCAAGCCTTGTTATGATTACAGTAGTTGGATGCAGATTGTTATATATAAAAAAGTATGTATAGGTCTGCACTCGTGGACAATTATATATAATAAAAAGTCAGTGAACAAAGTAAAATAGTAGTTATATACATTGACGGAAGGTCAAAAGCATTAGGGAATATTATAGGTTTTATAAATAGTACACAACCTACGTCAGCTAAGAAGCAACCCAATTGCATATTTGATGTGTGCGAGGGAAATCACTTATTTGTATGTGTGATCAAATCAATACGTGGAGGTGAAGAGATACATATTGATTATAATTTGAATCTCATAAATATAAAAAAAACCACTATGTTCTTTTAATTGAAGGATTATGATAATTGTCTATTATTCAACATAACTTAGAATAAGAACACGTGGGTTTTCACATGTCTCAATAATTGTTTTTTGAAATACAGGGCTATAGTATGGATCACCACCCACATGATATGCATGGCGATGATGGTTCTCATGGGACTTCTTCTTCCTAACAAGTAATTTCTCATTGTTCTTGTACAAATGCACATACAAGAAAAATGTTAATGCATATTTTTTGTTATGTTTTATTCTTCACTATTATTTTGGATTTCTTTTAAATAAAGTGATAATAATATTGTTATCACAAATGAGTGCTAATTAGAAAAAGGGAAAGGAACAAGTAGTCCATGAGGAGCCGCTAGATGAGAAAGATCTATATTTCATTGTTGATTTTTCATCACACGTTGATCCTGTGGTTGTACTACAAAAGGTCCTTCATGCACTATCAAGAGAGTTAACTTGATTGGTAGGGATTCAACTTCAGACTCCTCAAATATAGATGAGATAGGATGAGTTGATTCACCTAGTTTAGACGTATACAATAATTATTAATGTAGTTTTTAATTATAATAGAAGTTCAATAATGGTTTTTATAGTATACTCTTTTATTTATGTCATTAACTAAGATACATATGTTATTTGTACAGAGGATACAAAAAAAATTAAAGGTCCATGCCCCAGATGCAAATACTTTAGGTGGTTTAAGTACATCACATGTTCTATCCTCCACTTGTGTTTTTCTTGAATAATATTTTTTTAATAGATCTAACAATCTTTTCCATGGTTTTCCATGTTTTTTTATGCTCTAACAATCTTATTTTTATCTACCTATCATTGATCCAATGTGGAGTACGTCACCTGCTACAAGGAATAAAACCACAAAGGTACTGCCACCTGTAATGTTAGCAACATGCAACATGGCCATAGATGTGATGGAAACACATATTGGTAAGTAGATTCCTCTTTTTCTCTCTCATTTATCATGTGTTTATTTCTCTTCAACTATTCTTTCTTTGGGGGAATTTTGTAATATTGGATTCATTTTATGTAGGAAGCGATGAGGAAATTTATGGATGTACTCATGTTAATGTTATACACTAAATTTGCACCCTTAGTTCAAGCTCTCATAGTCTTGATAACTCGGTATAACAAGGGAATCATCTCAAGGTTGTGGGACCTTTTGCTAACCAAGATGAGACCTCCAGGTTCTAGGCTAGTTCCTCTTGGATAGTCACCCAGATTTTCTCTTAACATGAAATGTAAAATTTTGAGGGAAAGGGATAGAAGGAATGCATGAAAGGGAAATGACTGAAAGAAAATCTACCTACTAGGTGATGCACCGAACTTGGGTTTGGATGTCAGTACAAAGGGATGAAACTAATGAAGGAATCAGGTCCAAGAGATTACATCTTACTAAATAGGCTTGCATAAGTACTTCATAGGAGGGTGTGAATAGGGGACTCAACCTATGACCTGCAAACAAACATCCTTTTCTGCAACTAGGTGTAGGAATGAGACAAGGCTGCTAGGGGCTGTAGTATACCCACAAAACACCTAAATCAGATCAGACATAGGAAACACACAAAATTGTAGAAAGCGAGAGGAATCAAGAAACCTGAGATATCATTGAAATCATTCATAAACTTTGATTCAATAAGAGATAATCCAGACATGAAGGCATGAGGACAACGGAAATGTCACAGAATGCTTTGCAATATTTGAATTATCAATGGGAATTTACAAAATGTGGAAAACTAGGGGGGCAAGAAGAAATGCCACAAATATTTTTCCAAGAAAAGAGTCTTTCCTTTTTTACAAAATGCAAATTCTAAGCTATAGAAGCTCCAAAAACAAATTATATACATCTCTGCATGTAGGTAGGAATCAAAATATCTCTGAATTAGGGCTACATAGATATGTATAAAATAATCTGGCCCTAAAATTAGTCACTTCTGATCATAAATGTGCTCTTTAAAATATCTCAATAGATCAGATATCTTTCCTGCGTGTCCATCCCTAAATTGATCAACCTATCGACAAAAACTTCATCTATCTACCTCTTTGTAGGCTGGACGCTATCATGAATGTTCAAATCTGATCCCATATTAGAAAGGACTCAAAAAGGCACCCAAAAGATCTCTGCAAACATTCCCAGCCTTTGGAAACATTAATTCTCAGCTACCCGCACAAAACTCCCTCAGAAGAAAGCCAAAAATAAAGGCCGCACTACCTTTGAAATGAACCTGGTCGCATGATCGTATGAGCCGAAAGGCCTTTATGTGATCATGCGACAAGCTTTTAAAAATTTGCCTTGCCCTTCAAAAATGTTAACAGTCGCATGATCGCATGAGCCGAAAGGCCTTTATGCGATCATGCGACAATTTTGAAAACTGTCGCTCTTCACCACAAAATGACACCTCAGGCCTGCAAAATCTACCACCTGCCAAGCTTTGCTGACCGCCAACCATCATACTTGCCAAACTCACCATGTGGCCCAACAGGACCCAACCACACGGCTGGACCCACGACCATACTACCTTAAAAAGTCAGCGGTCGCATGATCGCATGAGCTGAAAGGCCTTTATGCGATCATGCGACAACCCTTAGAAAATCCACCTCTGCTTTGACAAATGCTCGAACTTACGATCACTCTGCAAAACTAACTTGACATTTCCCTCAGGTTCCAATTTTCTTTCAATCGCGGAATCGTTTAATACTTTAGCTGACCCCGGTTAAGTCTAGCAAACGTGAGATACCCTTTAGTCGCTCAGTCGCTAGATATATCCTAACCCTAGGCCCACCTTGGGTTTCAAACTCCCCTTGTCACCAAGTCACGTTATCTTTTTCTTAACCTTGGGCTCACTTGGCGACCATGCGAAACCCTTCAACTGCACAACCGCGCATCGTTTACCAACCTCTGGCCCACTCTGCCACATGTCATCCCTTTATTCATCTCAGCCACTACACTAGCAAACACCTCGGCAACCCCTACCATCAGACCCACTGCAACCTCCCGATTCCCATCTAACGGTGGGTGTAAGATCGCATGGCTGAAGAATATTCCCTACACACACACGACCGCCGTTGGATCAATGCAGACTACCACTTTGCCTACTGACCGCTTGTCACATGATCTCATGTAGTTAAGAGACCGCATGCGGTCATGCAACTGACCACATGATGCTAACTGCTAGAACCGTGAGCCACCACCACTGAAACCGCTGATGGTTTGTCGCATGGTTGCATGGGCTTGGAAGAGCTCATGCGATCATGTGACCAACCGTAAAATGTTAGCTGCTGACCGTTGAATCCTAACCACCTGATTGCTTACCATTTGTCGCATGATCACATGCAGCCAAGAAGGTCCATGCAATCATGCGACCAACTATGTGATGCCAACCAATGACCGTTGGCCATTGGGGTTGACCGCTTGTATTGATTGCTGATTGTTTGCATCAATGGTTGTTGTATGATCTCATGGGATTGAAAGATCCCATGCGATCATGCGATAGTCATCAGATCTTCCACACTGGCATGGCCTTAGGCACCGGGACCTACCTGATCGAGGTTGCATGCTTAGGGTGGAAAACATAGATGATGTTGAAAACACATAGGGTTTTTGAGTAAATGTCGAAAACACACCAAATTTTTAGAGCTGAGAGGTCGAAAACACACTGAACTTTTAGACCAAAAGGTAGAAACATCCTGAGCCTTTAGAGAGGAAGTCAAAAACACACTGGGTTTTCGACACTTGAGCATTTCACTGGAAAATAGGACTGTGCCCAAAAATGAACAAGAGGGAAATTTGGGCAATAGTTAGATTTACAAGAACAATAGAGAATTCTGATCAATCGCTCGTGAGCATTGAAGATGGACTTCCTATGAGAGTAGCCTAGCTTCCAGGTACTTTAAAGATTGATCCTTTCTTTTACTATACAATATTATACTCATAATGTAATGTACTATTCCCATGTGCAGACCCTTGAAATAACTAATAATCCCATTATTATTTTGCAAGGAATAATCTATTTTATCAAAAACTTAATGATGAATTTATGCACATTTTCGGGTCGAGCATACGCACATGGTATCATATTTTGATTTCATTTATAGATTAGATTTCCTTTCATCCCTTTCTTCAAGTGTATTAAAAGGTAGCTTCACTTAATTTATGAATCTAACCATGTTTTTTCTTAAAAGGTGGCAATTACAAGATAAAGAGTTAGTGAATAAACTCATTGACTCTATGACAAAAATTTTTGCATCGTCTTTCAAAGACTTAGGATCCTTGAGAAAGAGGGCCAAGATTTGAAGTATATTAGGGACAACTAAAGGTCCCAAATAGAACACAACCCTTATTATGAGTGGCCCTCTATGTTCCTACTAATGAGTGGGAGAATCTTAAAAGGGATGCACTTGAGAGAAGCACAAGACATGGTGGAGAAATACTACCACTCGAGGAAAGAAGGTACATGATAATATTAATAATGAAATTGTGTACTATTTACTCTTTGTACTTATGTGATCTAAAATATTTCAAACATCACATAGGCTGCCTGACACTCGAGGAAAGAAGGTACATGATAATATTAATAATGAAATTGTGTACTATTTACTCTTTGTACTTATGTGATCTAAAATATTTCAAACATCACATAGGCTGCCTGACACATCAAAGGAAATACAAGAAAGAAAACAAAATCACGGCAACACAAGCTTGACTCAGGTGGATATTCAAAACTTGTACGAATTGTAAGTATTAGTAAATGAAAAACCATATGAAAATATTTATAAATTGCAATCAATTTAGTTTTGATGAAATTCACTACAATAAAAATTCATGATACCAAGCAAAAATGTAGGCCTTGAAGTTTGAAAAAAAACATTTTAGAAGACAAGAAAATAGGCTATAAATAAGGCTATATAGTCGTGGCTGAATGATTTCAAGAAATTAGTGGGCAAGGTTCTTCTGGTGGACCTATCGATAAGGTAAATAAGACAATTACTTTTTATTTCAAGTTGACTACTTTACCAATTACTATATTTGATGTTAAGTTCCAACATAAAGTGAATATATTTGTTTTAAGTAAGGAAACAATGATTATATATTTGTTTAAAACTTTAAAGTGAATGTGTTTGTGTGTGTGTGTGTGTGTGTGTGTGTGTGTGTGTGTGTGTGTGTGTGTGTGTGTGTGTATTAAACTTAATGATTAACATTTCTCAGTATTTGTCTTGTATTTATATGTATATATTATTGATAAATACACTAATTATTTACATTATAACGCAACTTGTCGATCCTGATACACCCTCCAAGCACGACAGAGGTGTCAAGTTGAATGTGCATTGTAGTACTCAAGGTATACATTTTCTATTTGAATTTTGATTATTGAATCATTAATACAAGTAAAAATTTTAAATTGAATTCGGAGAAGTAATAAAAATTTTAATTATAATGTGTTGGGATTAATAAAATATTTTGTATTACAGTTGTAGGGGATGTAGAGGTTGTTCCTTATGAGTGTGTTGAGGTTCAATCTATTGGGAAAGATGATGTGGTTGGACAAGGTAAAGAGCATCACATTTATGTTCTTTAAAGTACTGAAATGCTTGTAGCAATTATGATAATATGTTTTTAAATTAACCCTAATTATGATAATATATTTTTAATTTAACCCCTTTATTTGTTATTGCATAGGACCCACCTTTGCAAATGATAGTGAGATCATGTGCACGGGCGAGAAGAAAGGATGATGAAGAGATGGATATACCTCACCAACAATTTAGGGAAGCAGGAAAAAAGAAAAAGTCAAAAAAGAAATGATTCTCATTTATGCAACTGAATTGATAATGACAAATGTTTATGTCTCGATGTTTTAATCTTATGTACTGTTAATGAATTTTATGATGTGTTAATTAATGCTAATGAATCTTATGAATTCTAATGAACGTATGTTAATAAATGCTAATGAATCTTATGAATGCTAATGAATGTATGTTAATAAATGATAATTAATCTTATGTATTAATGAATATTGTTATAATTCCTGAATATTACATTTTATTAATAGATGAATGAATGAATGAATTTTAAATGTTAACAGGCAATTTAGAGTGGTATAAGGGAGGGGGAAAATGAGCTTCCACCTTCACGTGGTTGGCCCTAATTAGTAGAGAATATTAAACTATTCTTGAAACCAAGCGAAGCTCAACATTAACCTACGATTGCATGACAACTTTATAACTCTACCTAGGTATCTAACTATTTTAGGCCATGCATCTAGGACACTCCTCTTGTCTAAAAAACCTAACCCTGCAACCAAATACTTATTTTTTCACACCTTGACATCTTAATTTAGGGCATCACAACTATATAACTCCATCTATATTTGCATGCATGTACATCTCCAATGTATATATATTTGCAAGAATGTGCATATACTTGTGTGTGTATTTTCAATAAATCAATTTTCTGCATATCCCACACCCATGGCTTGCCACAAGACCACATTTCTTTGAGGCATTCTATAAAATAGTTCACATGTCTTTCCTATGTGATTTCAATAGGCATGTAGTAATAAATAAATTGACAACATTACATTTTTAATGGTAAATATTTGGAGTAGGGTAAATTGAAGGTTTGTTTTTTACTTATATCTCAATAGGAATGTAGTAGTAAATATGGTGGTAGTTTTAGATGTTAGCTATGAAAATCTCATGGTTTTAGGCAATGTAGAAGGAGGCACCTAGTTCAATATGCAATCTCAATTTGTATGCATAGAAAATTAGGTGAAGCTAAAAAATGCAACAGATTTGTATTTTTTATAGAGGTCTATAATTAGGTATTTTAAGTTATAGACCATCAAAAACATTGTAATTTTGACTCTTATAGGTGATGGTAATGTCCTCAGCATGCAAGAAAATAAGGACTATTTATTTGCTGGCTTGTTGAGGACATTCTCTCGCCCATAACTGCCAAAGTTCTAACGTTCATGATGGTCTATAAATTGAAAAACTTATAGACCTATTAAAATAATGTAAACATGGTGCATTATTTTAGCTCCACCTGCTATCCATGCATATTCTACATAGTTGCATGTGCATTCTTTATTGAGAGTGGCAGAATCTTATTTTGGATGCGGGGGAGAGAAACCAAAGACATAAAGAAGAATGCACCAGAAGATGGGAAAATAATGTCACTTTGTAGGTCTGGAACCTTTTTTAATAAGAAGTGTTTTTACTTTATTAATTTCATATGGCTTCATAAAACATGAACAACATCATAAAAAAATAGAAATGGCCTTGAATGTGTGCAAGTATCTTAGCTGGTCAACCATATTTAGATGTATGCTTCATGAGGTCAACAAGATCCTAGTAGTATCTTGCTTAATGGATCATATGTATGAGTATGACTGATCGAATAGGGTGATTATATAATTGTTTCATGGTGAAGTATTCTTTCCATATCTTCACATTCCTAAACTTAATTTCATTTGAATTTGTGAATATCTAACTGCGTACTAATTAAATAGGTTGAAGATGTAAAACACTATGCACAAACTAGATTGATTCTTTACTTTACTAGAGCCAAAAATATTCTTTACACTGTTGGATGTCATGTGGTTACAGTTTAAGTTCCTCAACACTTTTCATCCTTCTTCCATTTTCATTTTGTGGCTTAATCATATTCATTGTAAGATGCTTGTTATAAATAAGACTCACTGCCAATACAGTAAGGCTCACTATCGATACAATAAGGCTCACTGCCAAAAAATATGAAAAGAGTTAGAATCCACCAATGAGATCAACACACTCCTACACATGTCCATAGATCTCCTAAAAATAGATTTGCAATCACATTGCATATATCACCATGCACGAGTCTCATATATCATACTAAAGTTAACATAAACAACTCAAATCCTCGCTCTACTTATACATCTTGATGGGATCCACCAGGTTAGCCAACCTTTGTATTGCTCCTCCATCCCTCTTCATGTTATGAATTTTTTTAATCTAATTTTTGATGTGATACAGATTTATATTTTTCTGTGTATGGTTTCTATGCCATGGTTTTATTGAGATAAAGATGTTTGTGTGTATATATATGTTTATGTTTTGTTTCTTTAAGATTGTACTTGATCTGTCTTATGATGGAATATAATGGTAAGGGTCTTTAATATGTTGATTAATTTTAAGTTGTAATAGTGATTGTTGGTGTAGTGGGCTACTAGCTTAATGATGTCGTTGATTAAGTTAATTTATTGTTTATCTATAAATGTAATAATTCAGTTAATGTATTATTTATGTATAAATTCAAATTCAAGTATCTTAAACATATGTCCTTTTATGCATAAACTAGTTGAATTTTTTTTTTAAAGCAAAAGTGGGATATCCACCATATTTTATTAATATACTGATTCAAGAACTCCCCCGTGGAAGAGCCAAAAAGAAACCCCATGATCATTGTTATATACAAGTATATATTCGATAATAATCAGTTACATTTTCAATTACATCAGAGGCCAATTAGGCATTTAGGAATTGTTCAAACATAACCCACATACTAGGGAGCACAAGTTAAATACAATGCGCAAATAGAACATGCATATCAAAACCCCTCAATGAGCTACCATCTCAAAAAACCATACATATCAAAGTTAGCCATAAACTGATTGAGAAGCCATCAAAATTTTAAAAATGACCAACCATGGAGCATTTCATCCGATCATGTCCTCTGAACCCCAATCAAAAATAGGAGACACTAAAACATGCGGGTACCAACTTGAAGGTTCTAAACCAGTGGCCATCATAATTTCTAATGAAGCTGTGTGCACAGTGTCTCCCGCTAGTGAGGAAGCATGGAGCCATCCATGAGTGTAGGGAAAAGCTTGTAAATAGGGTGCATCAGGGCCAACAACATGAGTAAGTTGACCACCCAGCAAAGACACGCTACTCGATCCCGATGGATGAGCATTGAGGTCCGACACCACATCTAACATTCTTGGAGAATGCCCGGACAAAGCTGGGCATGACAGGAACAAATTTTCAGCCTAAGATGGGGGAGAATTTGGAAATTCAAAGAGATCCAACAACGCGTTCACCTTAATCTTGATTGAATCCACCATATGAAACCCTATTCGCCGATTCACAGAGCAAAGGGCATTTTCTGTATACCTTGCATCCTATTTCTCCAAGGAGCATTTAATACTTACATACACTAACATGTAATCATGATTTGTGAGTAGCTCATGATGGGAGAAAAAACCTCCAACTAGCACCAGCCCATCCCAAAGATCATACTTCTATAAAGCCCGCATAAGATGATTATTCTGCAAGTAATTTGGATGGATAACTTTCTTGACCAAGGAGATGAATAGGGGCATAGATTTTACGAGGTCCAAAGCATTGGATAGGAAGATTGCAATGATCTGTGTTGGGAAGAAGAATTGACACACATGGGGAGCAAGGATTTCTTCCCCAATCACAATGTGGATAGCAACCTGAATCCTCGGTGAGTGGCAAACAAACATGGCATCAAAGGAGCCCTCATCAATGTTCACAAATAGCACCTCTTCTAATCCAGGAGCTTGAAGCCTCAATCTATAATTTCTTGGTAGAATACCATGATGATACCTTTTGCATTGTCTACACTTCAAAATCTAACCAACCCTCGACTCCATTGTAGAAAATTGAACTATACAAAGTGACTGGTATGTAAGTGTGAATAGGAAGATATATAGAGCCGTCAAAGTGCTCCCATCATAGGCACCATGAATTTCCATGTTTGCCAAATCCCCAAAAATCTTAGAGGTGAATTTAGGTGATATCATATCATACCTTGGGAATGAAAATTCCCAAAAAGTACTATGTGAATGTACTTCCTCATAGCACATAGACATTCTGCACATGTAAACCATTTGTTATAAACACAAGGTAAAAAGAATTGATGGCATATTAGCTGTGGTTATTAATTCTGCCACTTATACCTGGGTAAGGACGCAGCTTGCCACTCACCATTGGTACCATTCCCACATCAGTTGAGATATTGCATTTGTGTACCCATTGTCCACTTCATCAAACAATAATTTAAGTTGCCATTTTCACAACCCGCTCTAATGAGTAGGCTGTCATATCTGCATACACCAAATCCTACAATTTTATGTCCTGTTTAATGATTTCATCAGGTGTGAATGACGTTCTATCCTATCCATCACATGTTATATTAGCAAGGTAATCTACCACTACATTCCCCTCACGAAGGGTATGAGATATGTATATTTCTTCAAAGGAATCTAGAAGGAACCAAATTTGTCGAAAGATATATCTTAACTACCAGCTATGTGTTTCCCAATTTATACAGTAATTAATAATGATCAAAGAATCCCCCTCTACTTGTAATTGTTTGAATCCACTTCCTCTAGATAATGTGAGACCAATGAATAGTCCATGAGCTTCTGCCGTATTATTTGTACCACGAGGAAGAGGGCAAAATTTTAATACTTTAACAACACCATGATGATCTTGGATACACACACCTGCACCTGAATCACCTGGATTACCTCTAGAAGAACCATCAAAATTTAATTTCACAATCCCCTCAGCTGGTGGGATCCAACAAACCTGTTTACAGTCTTGTGATTTAGACTTATGATTTTGCTGACACCAACCAAATGGTACATGAATATGCTTCCATTCCCTTGATATCACACTGTCCCAACTTGTCATATGAAGGTTACACTTAAGCTTTGAATGACTGGAATTCACCATTTCAGATATTGACTTTTCCAAATTAGATAGTACTACTTCAATTGTAGAGGAAGTTTTGTGGAAAATTCTTTTATTGTGGTCCCACCAAATTGCCCACACAACCAAGGCTGGAATACATGTCCTTAATGCAGAGAATAGGGAATCTAGATATAATTCAGGCCAAGACTGAAACAAGTCCCAAATTTTTCTTGGCAAGGGCATCAAATAGTGAAGTTTTCTCAGCACAAAAATCCAATAATGTTGTACAAATAGGCAGGATAGAAATAAATGATCTACACTTTCTGTAGCATGCCCACATAGTAAGCAGTTAAATGGGTGTGCAATCTTTAGTTTGTGTAGCCTGTCACTGGTTAAAATCCTATTTTTCAATGCTAACCATGAGAAGCATCTTGCTTTGAGAACCGTTAATTGACTCCAGCAAAATGTGAATGCCCGGCAAGGGGGAGATTTTATTTCCTGTTGTTGGATAATGTTATACCCATCCTTAATGTTGTAACTGCCCTCATTCCCAGGAACCCAAAGCACCTTATCTTTAGAATTTGATAAGTACACTGTTTGTTCAACAATTATAATAGGATTTGATAAGTAACTAGTTGAATTTACTTGGGGACATTACAACAAGTTATCACAATGGTTGTTGAGTGGCGTATCTGCCATTAGAGCCACTTCATATGCACAGGTGATGAACATGAAAATTTACCTCAGAACTAGTAGGAGCTTACCCTGCAACACATGTACTATTATGAAAATCATCACAAGTCCATTTGCTATTGGATATAGCTCCCATTATTGCTTGGTCAAATCTGCATGTTTTTTACTTTTGCATATGCCTTCTCTGATCAACTCTTATATGCACATGTGATGAACATGCAGATTTACCTAGCCACTACTAAGAGATTACCCTGCAACACATTTACTCATGTTGTGAAAATCATCACAAGTCTATTTGTCATTGGGTCTAGCTCCCAGTATTGCTTGGTCAAATATTTAGGTTTGTCACCTATGCATATACCTTATCTAATCAACTCTTATATGCACAGATGATGAACATTCAAATTTTCCTAAGAAGTACTTGGAGCTTACCCCAAAAAACATGTACTATATTGTGAATATCATCACAAGTCCATTTTTTACTGGTTCTAGCTCCCAATAATGCTTGGTCAAATCTGCATGTTTTTCACTTGTGCATATACCTTCTCTGGCCAACTCTTATATGCACACAAGTGAAGGCTGATCAAATCGAATCTCCTATTGGCTATTTGTATCTATATGTTGTCAAAGTAGTTCCATTGAGAATCTTGTCTACTTGAGACATTTCAATTGTTAAAGAAATTCTTAAAGAAATTGGCATTTGAATTTTTATTCATTCGTTGTTTGATTATAGAATACTTTGCATGATTGCATTCCCCAAATCATCACTGACAAGATTTTGAGCATATCTAAATAGAATACTTTGTGCTGAAATACTTAAATAGAATAAACCAAGAAGTACCAAATGATGAATGCTCAATTATTGTAATGGAAAAGCATCAAAACCGTCTATTTCTAGAACTTGATTTTCTATAGTCTTAATTATTTTTCTATAGTCCTAATGATTTTTCTTATTTCTTATCTTTTGTTCCTTTTTTATTTCTCATGTGTGTCCTTGGTGACATGATTTTGAACATTGTTGACAAAGAACTCATAGACCGTCAACTTAAAGACTTCTAACACTTAGTTGTTGCATTAATTCATCATGATCTATTTCAACATTATAAATAATGTATATCATGATTTAAGCTATTGTAAGATCGTCACCTTCCAATAACTTTTGCAAATACAAGTGATAATCATTTGGAAGTCGTCACTTCCTCATGATTTACACAGGGGGTAGGCCCATTAAAAACATTCATGATTCATTAGTATAATAATCAATTATATCAAGTTTACCTCAGAAGTGTTTCACCTTCAATAGTGAACTCCCTCTCAATCAATATGGTCAAGATTTTCACAAGTTGACTAAACCATCTGCTCCCTTTGAAGCTCAAGTTTATCAACTTCTTGACCTCTTTTGAAATGTCAGACTCTCTTTGCATCTAGTCTCAATCATCAATTCATTTGCAAGAATCAAGTTCTTTCTCCCTTGAATGCAATTATCTTGTACTTCTGTCCTAAAGGTATGTCAAAGAGAGGTTGCAAATAGCTCACTAAAATATCTCAACCAGAAATACCAATGATAGAAGCATACAATATTTTACTAACCAATAGTATAGCATGAATTATAAACTCAAAAATTATGTGCATTAATAAAACATGAAATACTTATCTTTTATAAATTTTAAGTATTTCATTCTGTAACGTGAGCCCATATAGAAAATATCATGCAAATTCATAGAATGATGTCATCATTCACAAAAATTACTGGGTTCCATTTGAAGGAATTAGTTATAACTGGTTAGATGAAAGCCTCTTAGATAAAGAAAACATTGATATAACATCTATACTCCTCATTCATACCTACAACGGATTCTCCTTCGCACCTATTAAAATGATAACAAAAAATCTCTTCTACTTTATCTTTTGGTAGATCAAATGAATCTATTTGACAAACCTATCTATGTAGTAAGGTACTACTAAGAAAAATATTCCCAATGATTATAATGTTAATATATATTAAGTTTATTATGACTTTGTATTTCTAGTTTTACTAAACGTAGATATTTCACCGTATGTCTACCTCTATGTTTGATGCTTATGGAAAAATAGTAAATGAGAGAAAAAAAATTGTAAAAAATATCTATGCCCTAGGTATTGAAATTCAATTTCTATAAAAAAAATAAAAAATGAAATTGGACAAATACACGACAAGTTATAAGCTATGTAGTCAAGGTATGTCAAAATTACAATTTAATCAACTTCAAACTTTAATAAAATATGCAATAGTCATGATAATGTTGTCAAACCAATTGCATGCCCTCCATATGGATGTTACAAAACTAAATTTGAAAGAAGCACATTGATATCTATTTTAGAAAAAAAAGTTATGCTCTATAAAAATAATGTAACTCTTTGAAAATGATGTTTTCAGCAACATACCAATTTTTGTGGGAGAAAGAAAAAAAATATTCAAATCAATTCAAAAACAAAAATAAAAAATATATTTATAATCTAGACAAAAAATCTTAAAAGACTCTAATTTAATTCATCTTCTGATTTCAAATGGTTTAATGACAATATGCATACGAATCTGAAAGTTTTTTTCAAAATGTAGAGTTCAGTGTCCGTTTAGGAAAATAAGTGTAACCCACTATTGTGGGTTCACCCTACTATAATTCTTCACATGAACTATTTTTAATATCCAAATTTTCTATACACTATCACAAACTTCAATCTAATTAGATCTCCCTTAAAGTGGTTAGACTTTTAAAGAAGAAACCTTGTTCTTTTTCAGATTTTGTTTTTCATAGACCCATACATAGTCGGTCATAACTTTTGAACCTGGAATTTTCTCTTCAATCTCTTTGGTGAAATTCTTGTAAATTTTTCTAGCACCAGCATATCCAAAATTTAGGAAAATCCAATAGTGCATTTGGGAGATATGGTGTTCGTACTGAGACTGTGTTTTCTGAGACAGTCACACATTCACCATCAACAAACTACTCTTTTACATTTTCAACTTGGCTCTGATTATAACATGTTAAAGTTTGAGGATCATTGGAAATGTAATGGCACTATCTGATTGTATATGTTTTCCAAATGCAACAATCTCTTACATTTATATTGAGAATGAGCCAAGAAGAGACATGTCCCTTGTCCCTTCATGAGACATGTCTATTCATTAATATGTCATTAATATAATGACAATTAAGATTATATATATATATATATATATTCACTAGTATTGACTCATAGTGTTTATTCGACTGAAGCTCCAAAATATCAACAGAATCCAAATAATATAGATATGAGAAAGGTTAAGGAATCAAAATAACACACGTCACATCTAATTGATATTTTATTTATTTATTTTTAGCAGGTGACATTATGTCACTATGGTATCCATGTAGGTATATATTATTGTTGTTATCTATGATTTCTACAAAAAAAAATTCACTGATATTGCTACAAAACTTTTAGTCATAATATTTCACAAAGATCTCATTTACACAATAATGATTAATGACATTATATTAGAAGCCTCTAGGAGATTTATTAGCATAAGCTTGCTATGATATACAATGAATTTATTCTATAATTCAAGCTTAGGATAAGAAAGTTATGCCTGTTAGAGGGTGAAATTCAACACTACACCTTAACTATATTTCAAATTTCAATTTTAATTATGTTTTGCATATGTATAAAATATTTAAAGAAAGGATTTAACTAGTAGAAAAAGGAAAAAAAATTACTAGAAGGAAAATAAAATAATGTGATAGAAAAAAGAGGTTACAAATACAACTAGATAATATATACTCTATATTTAAAATACATCGAGATGCATCGAGGCGTTGAATTTTTTCAACTTTAATTTTCTTAACTTAACTTGTATTAAAGATCAATGATGAAAAAATTCAATGCCTCGATGTATCTTGGCGTATTTTAAACATAGAGTATATATTATCTAGTATCAGTCACACCGCGTGTAACATGTTGAATAAATTAATATGATTAGGGTTAGAATTTAGGGTTATAGTTTATATCATGGTTAGAGTTACTATTAGGGGTACATTTTGTATCATGGTTAGGGTTAGCATTAGGTTTAGAGTATACATTAGCATTAGGTTAGTGTTAAGGTTAGAAGTTTGATTAGGATACATATTAGGGTTTGGTTAGGGTTCAAGGTTAAGGTTATGGTTTGAATTATTCTTAGGGTTAGGGTTAGGGTTAGCGTTAGGGTTCTATATTTTGGATTACTAAATAAGCTATAATGATAATCCTAAACTAAATCCTAATTCTAAACATCATATAGATCCAAAAACTAAATGTAAACCCTAATCCTAGATTCTAAATGCTAATTCTGACCCAAACTATAACCATAATATTAACCATATCTAAACCCATACCATAATCATAATCCTAACTATATCCCTAAATTTAAAATGCTAAATCTAGTCATAAATGCTAACCCTAATCATAATACTAACCCTAAATCCTTACCCTAACCATAATACTATAACCCTAAATTGTGAATTTTAAACCCTTATCCTAACCCTAATTGCTAAACCCTTACCCTAAATTATAAAACCTAAAACCTAAACCCTAAATCTTAAGATTAATCGTAATCTTAAATGATAAACCCTAATACTAATGGAAAACACTATTTTCCTATATGCTACACCCTAAATGATAAACCTTATTCCTCAATGCATAACCCTAATCCTAACCTTAACCCACTACTAATTATTATATGAACCCATACTGTAACCCTAATCTTAATCATAATCCTAAATCCTATATGTTGAACCATAATCCTTAGTTATAAACCCTAATCCTAACCCTAATTGATAAATTCTAACACTTCTTATATCCTAAACATCACATTTAGAGTTACATTTAGGATTATGATTAGGGTTATGGGGTATACATCATGGTTAAGGGTATGGTTAGGGTTAAGGTCAAGATTATTATTATGATTAAGGTTTAGGGTTAGACTTCAGATTATGGTTAGAGATAATGTTTAATATAATGGTTAATATTTTAGTTAGGGGTAGGGTTTACATCATGGTTAGAGTAGAGGTTAGGGTTAGTGTAGGGTGATAGTTAGGGTCAGGGTTAAGATTATGGTTAGGGTTAGGTTTTCATCATTTATCATTTAATGATAAATGATGGAAACCTAATATTATGATTAGGATTTATCATTTAATATTAGGGTTGTGGTTAGCATTAGGAATATGGATCCCATATGTTAAACTCTAATTGTAAATGGAAAACCCTAATCTTAAATGATAAACCCTAATCCTAAATGCACAACCCTAAATCATGAATCCTTACTTAAACCACAATCTTAAATATTAAACCCTAATTGTAAATGCTAAGCCATAATACTAATTATAATTATAAATGATTAACCCTAATCCTGAATCCTAGCCCTAATACAAATCCTAACCTTAACCATAACACTAATAATGATGTAAATGGATACCCTAACCCTAACTATAATCATAATCCTCAATTCTAAATTCTAAACCTTGATCCTAAATGCTAAATATTAATTGATAAACAATAATCCTAAATGTTAAACTTAAATCTACGTTTAACATTTAAGATTATGGTTTAGCATTTAGGATTAGGATTAGAGTTTAGCATTTAGGATGAGGGTTTAGCATTTACAATAAATGTTAAAATTAAATCAAGGTTTAACATTTAAGATTAGGGTTTAGCATTTAGCATTAGGATTAGAGTTTAGCATTTAGGATGAGGGTTTAGCATTTACAATTAGGGTTAGGATGATCCTTTAGCATTTAAAATTAGGGTTAGGATCATGGTTTAACATTTACAATAGGGTTTAGTATTTATAATTAGAGTTTAATATTTATAATTAAAGTTTACATTAGGATTTATAGTTTAGTATTTTAGATTTCACTTTAGCATTTAGTATTATTGTTTAGTAATTATTATTTAGCATTTAGAATAAGGGTTTAGCATTTAGGATTAAGGGTTATGATTAGGATTAGGGTTAGGATATGTTTTTATATAATTATTAGTGTTATGCTTAGGATTAGGGTTTGTATTAGGGCTAGAATTTAAAATTAGAGTTTAGCATTTAGGATTAGGGTTTAGATTTTATAGGATTATGGCTTAGCATTTACAATTAGGGTTTAGAATTTAGAATTAGGCCGACTTTACATTTAAGATTGTGGTCTTGGTTAGGATTTAGGATTTAGGGTTATGCATTTAGGATTAGGGTTTATTTTATTTTTTTTAATCAAAAGAGGGGGTACCATTGTATATATTTATAAAAATTGATTCAAAAAGAGCTCAATCGGGAAAGAATCAGGAAGAAAACTCGACATCATCACTATATATACACAAGGTGTTAAGGAGACCTTATCAAGTTTTAGATTTAACATCTAATCTAATTATATGCATTACAATCATGAGGCCATGGCCTACTTTTGACAAAACATGAAGTCAAAGATCAATATATTTCAACTTTCAATAATCAATATTGTTCTGAAATGACTCATATCATAAAAAGATAGGAAAATATGGTCGTGAATTTCTTGCAAAAAATCACACTATTTCACGTTACCAACTATTCCTCCATGGCATCATAACTTTGCGGGACATATTCTGGTTGGGAATGTGGTGACCATCCTGAAGGCTAAGCAGTCCAGTTTGGGATTTGTTCTGGCTCTGGGATTGTATTCCACTTGGCATCATATGAATTATCTTGAGGGCCCCTGTTATCAGGGTGAGCATCATTCCACCCTAAAATAGCAGACTGTGGTTGAACAGGTTGAGAAAAGGAACCGCTGGCTTCACCTGTAGATATTACATTTCCACTTGAGTTTAGTGTGAATGGTGGTGTGACATCAGACAAGGGGACTATGTAAGCTGTAAACCCTACTGGAGTAGTAGCATATGGTGCTTCAATTAGTAGGAGAAGAGCCTTTATGACTTTTGATTTTTGACTCTAGTTCAAGCCCCAATTCATTACCATACAAATTCAGAGCACCTTCAACATCACTTAAATTCTATTTTTCCAATGCATGCTTTATGCAATCATAGTTATCCATGCACACATGGCTCTTAAGTAATTTATGCAAGGAAAAAAGGCCACCCACCAATGCATGACTAAGCCAAAGGTCATATCTTTGCAATGCCTTTTGTAACTTCTTGCCATCCCAAAAGTGGGGTTTCACAAATTTAAAAGCCAGAATTTCCAAAATTTGCACAGATTGTAGCAAGTCCATCACATTTGAAAGAAAAATGGACACTGCCTGAGATGGATAGAGAAATTGCTTTGACCTCGGGGAGAGAATTTCTTCTTCAATTAATATTTTAATGGAATGCCAAGTTGAAGTAGAGATGATAAACATTTCCTCCAGTAGGAAGTCAGGGATGATCCACTAATAAATTTGGGGCCATTTTGCGACGGCTATGTGTCGCCATTGCAACGGCTATGTGTCGCTATACGGACAGTGATAGACATCACTATTTTTTAGTCACAAATCACGATGTCTATGGGTTTCCGTCGCAATTGTGATGCCCTACCGTCACAATGTCATTGCTTCACCCATTCAGTGCCTTCGTCGCATTGCGACGGCAGGGCGTCACAATTGCGACGGTCCTCCGAAGCAATTGCGACAGGCTTGGGCGTCGCCAATACGGCACCACCGTCGCATGTCTTGGGAGGACCGTCGCAATAGTGACGTTCCTTCGAAGCAACTGCGACGGGCCTGGGCATCACCAATACGACGCCACTGTCGCATCTCTTGGGAGGGTCGTCGCAATTGCGACGGTCCTGGGTAGAATTTTTTTTAAAAAATTATTTAATACATTGCTAATTAACCACATTAATGCTTTTTTCCTTCAACAAATGAGGACAGTCACTCTAAAGACAACATGATAATGTACACTCACTGTAAGTGTACATTATCATGTTGTGTTTATAGTGACTGTCCTTATTCAAGTGGCAATTACACAAGGGACAATCACTGTGAGATGTCCTCATTTGTGACAAGGACAGTCACACATGAGGACATCTCACAGTCACTGTCCCTTGTGTAATTGCCACTTGAATGTATTGCTATTCAACCACATTAATGCTTTTCTTCTTCAACAAATGAGGATAGTCACTCTAAAGACAACATGATGATGTACACTCACTACAACTGTACATTATCATGTTGTCTTTATAGTGACTTTCCTCATTCAAGTGGCAATTACACAAGTGATGCAGAGTGGTCTGCAGAAGTGGTTAGTAGAGTGCATAGGGTTTCACCAAACACCTATCTCCACTAACCTTGGAGACCAAATAATTGTTCACACACCTTCTCTTTGATGCCCTAGGACATCTCAACTCATAATACAACCCTCTTATTCAGCCCAATATGTTGCTATTACACCATTCCCATCATTTCATCAAGGAACACTTCACTATTTCCTGCAAATCATCAGCCTTCTCGCACTAGTGCTGCATAGAATAAGTTAGATTTCTATTTTACATGTCAATAACAAGCCTCCCATGAAGTCTGGGCCCTTGGGATTCATGGGAGGTTCATTTATTTAAAGAAAACCTTTGACTGTTACAAAAAATTAGTAGAAACTGCCAGTTTATATGTTAGCAAGCATAAGTACTTCTTCAAAACAGAATTAAAATTGATGCAACAGTGAGTAGAATGCAGTAAATAACCTTTCTAGTTCATAAACATATCATTCAACAATGAAGAATTCAATAAAACATTGAAACAACATTAAAATGAAAGCTAGGACTTACTAGGACTTTTATGACTCTTGACTGGCAAAGTACATTGTTCATTACAATATGCCATTATTGGCCTTAAAATATCCCAGTTGACATGTAGGGTTGCCTTTGATCTTCTGGTTCCATCTTGTTCCAAGGTGTTCCTAGTTGACTTGATAGGTGCCCCTGCACCAACAAGGGATAGTCACTGTGAGATGTCCTCATTTGTGACAAGGACAATCACACATGAGGACATCTCATAGTGACTGCCCCTTTTGTAATTGCCACTTGAATGTATTGCTATTCAACCACATTAATGCTTTTCTTCTTCAACAAATGAGGACAATCACTCTAAAGACAACATGATAATGTACACTCATTGCAACTGTACATTATCATGTTGTCTTTACAGTGACTGTCCTCATTCAAGTGGTAATTACACAAGGGACAATCACTGTGAGATGTCCTCATTTGTGACAAGGATAGTCACACGTGAGGACATCTCACAGTGACTGCCCCTTGTGTAATTGCCACTTGAATGTATTGCTATTCAACCACATTAATGCTTTTCTTCTTCAACAAATGAGGACAGTTACTCTAAAGACAACATGATAATGTACACTCACTCTAAGGACAGTCACAAATGAGGACATCTCACAGTGACTGTCCCTTGTGTAATTGCCTCTTCAATGTATTGGTATTCAACCACATTAATGCTTTTCTTCTTCAACAAATGAGGACAGTCACTCTAAAGACAACATGATAATGTACACTCACTACAACTGTACATTATCATGTTGTCTTTACAATGACTGTCCTCATTCAAGTGGCAATTACACAAGGGACAGTCACTGTGAGATGTCCTCATTTGTGACAAGGACAGTCACACATGAGGACATCTCACAGTGACTGTCCCTTGTGTAATTGCCACTTGAATGTATTGATATTCAACCACATTAATGCTTTTCTTCTTCAACAAATGAGGACAGTCACTCTAAAGACAACATGATAATGTACACTCACTGTAAGGATAGTCACAAATGAATCTCACAGTGACTGTCTGATGTAGAGGGAAGGGTGGTGGTATCAAATGCACAAGTAGGTTTAGAAATTTCAGAGGTTAGACACTTGGGCTTATTCAACAATCTTAAATACTTCAAGAACTTGACTATCAAGGCTATCCTAAAGGATGGATTTGAGTTTTAAGGCTTCACTTTACTTGGTTTCAAGATTCTGAGACTCTCACTCAATTCCCATATCCCATTTCACCAATGTTCTCACAAACTGGTCACAAAAAGCTTAACAGGCTGTCTAAACCCTGCAGCAGACTTAAAAAGGGAATAATTCTAACTTTTCTCAAAACATTTGATGAGGTAACAACATTTATGGATACCCTCTTTGGAGTTCAACAACATATCAAAAGTTTTTATACTGTTGCTTTGGACAAACACCCTTGTTCGGCACTGCTACCCTATTTCAATGCACTAAAATCTACTAAATTTTCAAAGGAAGTATGGGTTAAAGATCTCCTGGCTCCCAACTCCTGGACAGTGTCTAGTTATGTCTCCAATTGCTCAATTCCAAAAGGAATTAGACACAAATGCTCTGCAACTACAAAACCCCAATTTGTTGTCTTCGAACCCTATCAACTAGGGCTTCCTCAATCTACTGTCTCCACACGACCCTGTAATGAATTTGTGGTAGATTCACCATCAAATGAACATTGTATACTATTCCCAAGCATTAAACATATGCCTTATGTGGATAGATTGCCCACTGCTACACCTTAGCACACTTCCAATGTCGTTTTCCACTGTTCTTGTTTGTGATCACACTGTTCTCCTACGCGGTTCTGCATATATTTAGATTAGAATCATATAATACAGGTTAGAAAATGTCATTCCATGAATTAGGCCTATCAATTCATGGAATGACCTCAATCACCCCTAAACTTCTACTGTAACAGAAAACTAAGATATAGAACGTTGTTTCAAGACAACTTGTGCGACAGCAAACTTAATAGATTGTAACACTCATCAATCTGCAATTCGAAGGATAAAAAATCTCCCTCAAAGCAGATGGAATTTGATCAATTCAAAATGAGATTCAAAATGAATTAGTTTACATAAACTAGATGCTTTATTGCTCACTGTTTCCCCAAAATGGTACACACAGGTTCACTGCAATGTTTGGAAACATAACAAAAGCAAATGAAATGATTAAAGAACCCTGTCAAAGCATTTCAATTTCAAACCAAGCCAATAAAGTTTCAAAATAGAAATCGAATTGCAAGAAACAGCAGTCTTGTATTGCTTGTCGAGCACAAATTAATACACCAATCTCCTCTCTATTTAGTAACAGAGCCTTTATCTAAATATAAAGGATTCTAATATAACTTCTTCTAATAGATTCAACTATCGACCAAGTGTTACAACTTGAAACACAACTAACTAAGAACTAATCTTCAACCAACTTTCGTTGAGTTGAATGTTTAAACTTAACACATACCAAACTAAAACTAGCCGTTGGATTTTGAAAGTTCAAAATTCCAACTTACAATTTATTAAATTCTTTAAAACAAAAGACCACTAACTTACTAATTTGGATCTTTTATGATCATTAAACTCTTCTAGACTCCAATTGTAGTGCTTGGACAATCTTAGTCCATTATAATTTGTCTTTTAGTCCTATTAAGGACATTACAATTTAATTGAAGAATTGTGATATTTTACTAACATTATAGGTGCTAAGATCCACCAAGTGATCTGTTGTCCTTGATTAAGCATTCCATCCTCCTGTTTAGCCTTGATGTTCTTTGAAGTCTCCTTTATCTTCGACCATGGATTAAATGTTGGAGGTGCTCCTGCACCACTGTCCCTTGTGTAATTGCCACTTGAATGTATTGCTATTCAACCACATTAATGCTTTTCTTCTTCAACAAATGAGGACAGTCACTCTAAAGACAACATGATAATGTACACTCACTGTAAGGACAGTCACAAATGAGGACATCTCACAGTGACTGTCCCTTGTGTAATTGCCACTTGAATGTATTTCTATTCAACCACATTAATGCTTTTCTTCTTCAACAAATGAGGACAGTCACTCTAAAGACAACATGATAATGTACACTCACTGCAACTGTACATTATCATGTTGTCTTTACAGTGACTGTCCTCATTCAAGTGGCAATTACACAAGGGACAGTCACTGTGAGAACTTCTCATTTTTTGAAATTACACAAGGTACTTTCTTGTCAACATATGTTGTATACTGAACTTGCAACTCTATTCTCTGATTATGCATTATAGTTGGGTGTTTTCTTATGTTGTTTCGTGATTGTTTTGTTGGTATTTTTAGGTAATTCAATGGATCTCATTGATGATATTGATGATGATGATGATGATATTGAAATTGAAGGAGAGATTATGAGGAGGAGAAGACTCCTGCCTGTTATTGTAGTTGTTCTTGCCACCCTTGTCGCGGCCATAGGGGAGTGTATAAAAGAAGGTAGTCAAAAAATGCGTAAGTGCACAAGAGATGCAATTCCTTTTTATAAGCGTGTTATCAACTCCAATGAGATGGATTGCCATGACCAAATACGCATGACTAGACAATCTTTCTTTAAACTAGCCAATATTCTAAGGCAAAAAGGAAGCATCAAAGATACAAAATTCCTCACGTTAGAAGAACAATTAGTCATGTTCCTCCATACTCTTGGCCATAATTTGAGGAATCGTAAGATTGCCCATAACTTTGGGCACTCTGGAGAGACAGTAAGCCGATACTTCCACAAGGTCTTGAGGGCTATCTTGGCACTCCATTCAGATTATTTTATACCCCCTAGTCCAAACACTCCTTGGGAAATTACTGGGAAGGCCCGTTTTGATCCATACTTCAAGGTATATCTCTCAGTGGTTTAAGTTTGTTTAGAGTTTTAATCCTATTATTGTTTGATTAGACCTATGATTTATTTGAGTACAGGATTGTGTGGGAGCAATGGATGGATCCCATATACCAGTCACTGTGGATATCAACTTGCAAGCTAAATATCGCGATAGAAAAGGCAACTTGTCGCAAAATGTTATGGGAGTGTGTTCATTTGATTATAAGTTTCAATACATCCTTGCTGGTTGGGAAGGGTCTGCTGCAGATAGCCGTGTTCTAGCTTCAGCTCTATCTAGAGCTGATCCATTGGTAGTTCCCCCAGGTTTGTAAAATATGATTATATTATTGAAGCATATGAAAAATAAGACAACGTTATGACAATGACATTTTGTTTTGTTTAGGTAAATATTATTTGGTCGATGCTGGATATCCTAACGTACCAGGATTTCTTGCGCCTTATCAGTGCACACGCTACCACCTAAAGGAGTTTTCAAGAGCAAACCCAATAAACACCTCACACAAGTTGTTTAATCATCGACACTCCTCGCTTAGGAATGTAATAGAGCGTACATTTGGGATATTGAAGCAGCGTTTTCCTATATTGAAGCATGCGACATCTTATCAAATCAAGACACAAACACATATTGTTTTGGCATGTTGCATACTTCACAACTTCATTACGATAGAGGACGGCCTTCCATCTGAGGTAGAATTTGAAGAGGAAGATGGTCGTGATGGGATAGATGTACCAGTGCTTGACATCCACGATCCAGACATCCGCCCATCTCCACTCATCCACAATCTAGGATTTGAGTGCAATAGTTGTCAAGCTAGGACAAACGAAATTAAATTTTCACACATCTACTTATATTGCTATAAAATAATGTGCTATAACCCTACAACAACTCAAGCAACTAAAAATAGGTCCAAAATCCAAGGTAATATAATTTGGTTGTGAGACACCTGCCTATAAATTTTAGACCTTATAAACTTTACAAAATATCCTTAAAGAGTGAAAATCTTAGTAGAAAATATTGCAAGGTTACATATAGAAATGTTCATAACACACTTACCTTTTACGAATCTAATATTGTGTCACTAAATAGGACTGTATACATAAGAGGCATTCAAGTTTTTATGAAATGAGATTTTCTTAGCCAACACAAACTTAGCTTAAGACAGATTCCTTCTATTACAAAGCATCTCTCTACTTCATACCTCCATATTCCTGCTAGCAATTTCGTCCATTTGTTGAAGATGTTGCTGCCTCCCGTGTTCATCTTCCTTGAATCAAAGATGAAGCTTGACCACTGAGAAAATACACCGATTCTGCAAATGCCTCAATTATTTTTGAAATTCTAAAGCTTCAGCCCTATATGTTGTTGTTGCTTCCCTGCCATGCAAGAAAAACAAGACAAAATAATTAATATGCATTAAGCTAGTGACACAGCTAAGTATGAAAAATGCTCCAAGTTATGATAAAATTGTGAAAATAATTTAAACTTCAAAATTCTACGTCTCTAACAAAGAGCCACAATGCAATGATGGTTGTATATAAATTTTCATGCAAACTAGTTCATTCAGAGTGGTAAAATATGATTGCATCCACATTAGTTAAACTACCTACAGTTTTTGAAATCTATGCTAGATCGATCATCTTGACTTTTTTGGAGAAATTTTTGCTTCAGTTCTGAAAATAAGACTCAAATAACAAGTTCTGTACAAAATTTGAGACATTACTAATTGAGGACAATGTGTATTTTTATGGCACTGAAAGTTTGTGTCTTACAGGCAATGTGCAAGACTATTTATCAAAATGGTTTTATGAAAGCTCCAGGCTATATATGTTATAGTGGAGACAACATGATAATGTACACTCACTGTAAGGACAGTCACAAATGAGGACATCTCACAGTGACTGTCCCTTGTGTGATTGCCACTTGAATGTATTGCTATTCAGCCACATTAATGCTTTTTTCCTTCAACAAATGAGGACAGTCACTCTAAAGACAACATGATAATGTACACTCACTGTAAGGACAGTCACAAATGAGGACATCTCATAGTGACTGTCCCTTGTGTGATTGCCACTTGAATGTATTGCTATTCAGCCACATTAATGCTTTTTTCCTTCAACAAATGAGGACAGTCACTCTAAAGACAACATGATAATGTACACTCACTGTAAGGATAGTCACAAATGAGGACATCTCACACTGACTATCCCTTGTGTGATTACCACTTGAATGTATTGCTATTCAGCCACATTAATGCTTTTCTTCTTTAACAAATGAGGATAGTCACTCTAAAGACAACATGATAATGTACACTCACAGTGAGTGTACATTATCATGTTGTCTTTAGAGTGACTATCCTCATTTGTTGAAGAAGAAAAGCATTAATGTGGCTGAATAGCAATACATTCAAGTGGCAATCACACAAGGGACAGTCACTGTGAGATGTCCTCATTTATGACTATCCTTACAGTGAGTGTACATTATCATGTTTTCTTTAGAGTGACTGTCCTCATTCTATAAGTGTACATTATCATGTTGTCTTTACAGTGACTGTCCTCCTTCAAGTGGCAATTACACAAGGGACAGTCACTGTAAAGACAACATGATAATGTAGAGAAACGTTGTCATTTGTATTTTCAACAGCGCTGAGAGAGGTTCCCTCCGTGAAATCACAGCTACAATTTCTGAGTACGTTGGGTTTATTTTTCTTTTGTCATTATTATGTAATCTGGTATTCAGCTGTTAGAGAGCTAAAATACCCAGAAATGAGGACATATCTGTGTTGAATTTATTGTTAGCGGCTTTGGTTATTTAGAATGCTTCCCCACAATACTTAATAGGATGCATTTGGTTTTCAAAGCTTTCACTGACTTGGATTCAAGATTCGGAGACTTTCACGTGCCTTGCTTCAGTTGTTTCCGCAAACAAATCGCGTGCCTTTTGTATGATTCCACATTTTATATACATGTCCATCAGGGTAGTCACCACCACTATATTTGACAAAAACCCATCTTCAATTACTTTTTGGTGAATTTCCCTACCCTGTTCTATGACTGTACCTCTGGTTTTAATGTATAAAAATGACCCAAATTTCAAAGGAAGTATATGATAAATTCCACCTAACACTTCCTAATCCCTGGACAGTGTCTTCTTACACTTTGAAACAAACAATTCCAAAGGGAATTAGCCTCTAGGGCTCTGCAACACCCAAACCCACAATTCTTGGCTCTAAACCCTTCTTAACTAGGGCATTCTCAATCACCCAATTCTACACCTTTCAAATCCAAATTAGTGGATGATTCACCATCTCACAAACATTATACAATGTTCCACATTATAAAAATCCACCCTTGCTTGGATAGATCACTCACTGCTATACATTAGCATTCAACTCAAGGTAATTTCCCACAGTTTATCCTGTGATCACACTGTTTTCCACAAAACTTTTCCTATGCAATGTTAGTACTTCATAATACAAGTTAGTTATTGTCATCCCACGAATATTAGGCCTTCTATGTTACAGCAAAATCAAAGTAAACTCATTCAAAATAGTTTAGAATGGATGAAAGAAATCCTTCTAACTCATGTATGTGTTAGTTCAAACAAATGAGGATAGTCACTCTAAAGAAAACATGATAATGTACACTCATAGTAAGTGTACATTATCATGTTGTCTTTAGAGTGACTATGCTCATTTGTTGAAGAAGAAAAGCATTAATGTGGCTGAATAGCAATACATTCAAGTGGCAATTACACAAGGGACAGTCACTGTGAGATGTCCTCATTTGTGACTGTCCTTACAGTGAGTGTACATTATCATGTTGTCTTTAGAGTGACTATCCTCATTCTGTAAGTGTACATTATCATGTTGTCTTTACAGTGACTGTCCTCCTTCAAGTGGCAATTACAAAAGGGACAGTCACTATAAAGACAACATGATAATGTAGAGAAACATTGTCATTTGTATTTTCAACAGCGCCGAGAGAGATTCCCTCCGCGAAATCACAGCTACAATTTTTGAGTACGTTGGGTTTATTTTTCTTTTGTCATTATTATGTAATCTGGTATTCAGCTGTTACATAGCTAAAATACCCAGAAATGAGGACATATCTGTGTTGAATTTATTGTTAGCGGCTTTGGTTATTTAGAAGTTTAATTTTATTTGTTCATCTTTCAAGCACAAACATTTTGTGGACCATAACGTCTTCATTGTTTTGGGTATGCAATGAAACAGCCCTAACTTGTGACTACCTTCACAATACTGCAAAATCGAAGAGGGAAAAGCAAGTTAGGATGGAAATAAACAAACTTAAAACTCAGACTTAAGAAAGATGAAGGCAATGCTTCAAAAGGCCGATGCCCTAAACACGGGAAAACACAATACCACCATTAAACGATGCCCTAGTCATTGTATCAATGCTGCCAGCTCCGTACCAGTATGCTGACTGCTCACTTTCATCTTGTGATAAAGGTAACTTCATTAATCATACTTGAAATGGCAGCACACGAACTAAAGCTGATGAACATTTATAAACTAAAAGTTTAAAACTACAGATTACAAATGTAGTAGTTTCATACGAAAAGAACTTGATGTCTGAAATTTACCATTAGAAGTATCCAAAGGAATACCACAGTACTGTTGAACTTGGAGAATCGGAGATGATCTACACAGCAAGGTTCAACAGCTATAAGGACTGTTACACCATCTTTAGCATTTGAATACATTTTCTCCTTGGCTTCTGGTGGATCCTCAAAGACCCCCAATGACGTTTTCCCTACAATTATCAATTGTTTGTCAGTATGAGATATTAATAAATAAACATTAATCACAATATTAGGCAAACAATGTTCTTGATGTCTGAATTTAAATCACAGAAAGCTCTAATAAAGCAGTTCTCAGTTTCACATTAAACTAAGTTTCAATTTCAAATGGTTATAATAAATTTTGCAAGTTATAAGTAGCTGGTTACAGTATATGACATAAAAAGAAAAAAAATCATTTCTATTCTTTTCTTCTTTTTCTCTTTCAACGAAGCTTTTGCACCACACAAATGCATACCAAGAATTTCTCAGGAGGTTTCAAGACCATTGCATACCAAACTTCTTCTCTGTAGATGCTACTGTGTGTCGTGGTCCAAACGGGCCCATAAATTTGGTTGAATAACAATACATTCAAGTGGAAATTACACAAGGGACAGTGACTGTGAGATGTCCTCATGTGTGACTGTCCTTGTCACAAATGAGGACATCTCACAGTGACTGTCCCTTGTGTAATTGCCACTTGAATGAGGACAGTCACTGTAAAGACAACATGATAATGTACACATACAATGAGTGTACATTATCATGTTGTCTTTATAGTGACTGCCCTCATGTTGTATATTCTTCTCTGTAGATGCTACTGTGTGCTAGGGAACTTCTTATAACTATTGGTATATTCTTAGAGCTTGTTACACCTGGGATATTCTTCTCTGTAGATGCTACTGTGTGTCGTGGTCCAAATGGGCCCATAAATGTGGTTGAATAGCAATACATTCGAGTGGCAATTACATATATTATAATGTATCTGTCTAGTCCTCATGACTGCTCATAACAGTACAAGTGATATTTTTTTGGGAGTGGGGAAAGGTTCGAGACTTTCACCTGTATGAAGAATCCTTTCTACCTAACACAAAAATGCACCCCATAAAACATCTGATTGGTTCGAGTATCTTTGAACTATTTGGGTCTATTGACAACACTATACTAGTGTATACAGAATGACTAATTTCATGCAAGACAATGTGATGCAGAGTGGTCAGCAAGAAACTTGGTCTTAAGCCCCAACCCACTTCAAGACACCAAAATGTTACACCTAAGCAATTTAGCCTCTGATTCTATCAGACCAGTTTAAAATCTCTGTACTAGAGGGACTTCAAAGGTTTCAAGATACTTCTAACACATTATTGACTCAATCCCAACCAAGACCAAATTTCCTTTTAGGGACAAGTTCCCTGATTTTCTACCAAAAGAGACTTTATTGATCCTAGGATTTGCCAACCCAATCAAACATTTGAAAACTCTTAAGATTCCCTAAAACATGTAGAATCATGCATTGGTTGTGTTCCAAACAACCCAAGACATCAAAATCACAAATAGACCTAGTGACTCTAGTAGGTCTCCAAAACCTGTTCTGCAGCAATAACTCTTCAATTTGACAAAGGACCTTATGAACTTATATGTTTTTTGAGTACCCTTTTTGATGTTCTAACAATCCTCCAACTCCCAGACCCTAACTCCACTCCAGCATATCAATGTCCTTATTGAGTCCGCAGACCTAATGCATGCCTTTGGGTGTGGGTTCCAAAACAAGGCATTGAAAATGGGTGCATGAAACCAAGATCAGAGTTTGAAGATGTCCACCATGCTCTAAAGATCTATATTCAACAAGGTTTGAGGTCCTTTACTTGCCGCTACCCTCTGATCTTGCATAATCCATCAACTCCTAGTCAAGAACATTGAGATTCTTGACCTAGGGCTTGCTCTCGAAATTCTATGGCTTAGTATCCTATTCCAAAGCTTTTAAAATATGAAAATAAACCCCCTTAACTTGCATTTTACAAAGAATAGAGGATATCCTATGGTTTATTTGCAAGTTAAGGCCATTTGAATGCAATAACCCAAAAAATGAGGGTTTGACAGAACAACAGATAAGAAAAAGGAATAACTTTGATATAAGGTGTCTTGAATCTACCAAATAAACTCTCAAAGCATAAGATATAAATACTCTAACTTCCACACTGGTCTTCCCTCCCTTTCACATCCGTACACTGTACAGTGCTTGAAGGAAATGCACAGAAAAAGCTCTGAAATAGTGGCTCTATCTGACAGAGAGTCCATGCTAGGCTTCATGACTAACCTAGAGCACATTCCTTGTTATGGAGGAAGTTTGAATGGTGAAGAAATTATGGAATGGATAGAGGACCTAGATAACCATTTTGACTACAAGTATCTTATTAATAACCATTTTGACTACAAGTATCTTATGGATAGAGGACCTTGATAACCATTTTGACTCATTTAGTATCTTATTGAGCTTCACTTTGTTTCGAGAATATAGTTTAATATTCTCTACTAAACAGGGCCAACCACGTGAAGGTGGAAGCTCATTTGGCCCCACCCCCCTCCCCCTAACATCACTCTACATTCCCCGTTAACATCTAACATTCATTCATTCTTTCAATTATTAATAAAATGTAACATTCAATCAATATCACATGATAACATTCATTAACACATTAGATTCGTTAACACGCAACACATTCAAGTGGCAATTACACAAGGGACAGTCACTATGAGATATCCTCATGTGTGACTGTCCTTGTCACAAATGAGGACATCTCACAGTGACTGTCCCTTGTGTAATTGCCACTTGAATGAGGTCAGTCACTGTAAAGACAACATGATAATGTACACATACAATGAGTGTACATTATCATGTTGTCTTTACAGTGGCTGCCCTCATGTTGTATATTCTTCTCTGTAGATGCTACTACGTGCTAGGGAACATCTTAGAACTGTTGGTATATTCTTACAACTTGTTACACCTGGGATATTCTTCTCTGTAGATGCTACTGTGTGTCGTGGTCCAAATGGGCCCATAAATGTGGTTGAATAGCAATACATTCAAGTGGCAATTACACAAGGGACAGTCACTGTGAGATGTCCTCATGTGTGACTGTCCTTGTCACAAATGAGGACATCTCACAGTGACTGTCCCTTGTGTAATTGCCACTTGAATGAGGAACAAGGAGGAAGTGATACAATAATAGGGGGGTGATCATTTTAAAATGTGTTGGACAACAAAAAATGCTATGCACGGGGTAAAACATGGGCTCAAACCTTAAGAAAACTAGAGACTAACAACAAAGAAAATGTACCTCATGATACTTATTGAGCTTAAAGCATAAATAACCTACTATGTACAAGAAGGAAGGATAAACTATTAATAGAAATGTTTAAGATGGATCCTATTTATCAATATCTCAAAAGGATTACCTTCCATGTTTTCCAACTCAAAAACATAATTTTCTTTGTAGCGAGAAATATAAAAAGGACCCTCCCATAAGGCATCAAACTTTGTATGTTGACTTGGATTGGCTTCTCTTTCATTGTACTTCAAAATCATATCATTTTTCTTAAGAGGGGGATTGCATACCTCTTGTCAAACCCACATTATACTATTCTTTGGTGATGTGTCAAGGCATTATAAGCATTCTCATAAGCTTCTTGTAGATTCAACAATTTTACTAATATGACATTCATCGCACCATCTTCCTCTACTTCAATTAATGTTAGAAGTTGTAGAGCTAGGATTTCCATTGATATAGGAAGAACAACTTCTATTCCATTGGCGAACTGGTGCCGGAGCACCTCACACAACCAATTTGGAGACGGAGATTATACAGAATTTCAGGACAAATCAGAGGGATGGAATACATAAACAGGGTCAACAGGTCAATTGGAGGATCTTAGCACCTTTAATGTTATTAAAATAATGCAATACTTCAATGAGTTTGTAATGATGTCCTTATTAGGACTAAAAGCTTGTTTACAATGAACTGAGATTGTCCAAAGTTCAATAATGTTCTAAGAATCTAGAATAGGCTAGTGCGGAAGTTTAAGTCTTTTGGAAAGTTTAATAATCATAAGAGATCAAAGTTAGTGAGTTTAGTGGTCTTTGGATTAAAATAATTCAATTAATTATAAGTTGGAATTTTTGAATTTTCAAAATCCAACGGTTAGCTAACAATGGAGGGAGTTAGTATTTAGGATTTAGTTAGGCTCAAACTAGGCTCCAACCGATGAAAATTGGTTGGATTAGTTTTTGAGAAGTTATAAAGAATCTTATATATATCTCTGTTACGACAAAGAAGGGAGATATATACAGACTGCAACAGTAAGAAATATAAAACTCTTAGTTTTTGCAACTCCATTTATCTTGGAAGTCTTAGTTTGTTTGAACTAACACATACATGAGTTAGAAGGATTTCTTTCATCCATTCTAAACCGTTTTGAATGAGTTTACTTTGAATTTGCTGTTGCGCGGGTGTATGGACTAGTGAAGGAAACAGCGAGCAATAAACTTTAATTTCTGCAAGTTCCTTGATCTTTTAAGTCTCAAATCATTTGGTTTGATTATTCAATTATTCTTGTTATTGAATGAGTTTACTATTATATTGAGACTGCTGTCGCGCCAGTCACTGCTGAAACAGTCATTCTTTTGTCTAGACTTGTCATTGCAGTAGAGTTTTAGAGATAATGAAGATCATCCCATGAACATAAAAGGCCTAATATTCATGGGATGACAATAACTAACTTGTATTATGAAGTACTGACATTGCATATGCAAAGTTTTGTGGAAAACAGTGTGATCACAGGATAAACTGTGGGAAATTACCGTGAGTTGAATGCTAATGTATAGCAGTGAGTGATCTATCCAAGCAAGGGTGGATTGTTATAGTTTGGTTTTATACCTCCCAATTGCATTTGTTTAAAAATCGTTGGAGGTTTTTAAACAAATGCAATTGGGAGGTATAAAACCAAACTCAACCACTTTTGCCAGCATTCTTCAAGCATATGCCAAAATGGGATCTTTAGAACACGGTAGGGAAATTCACCAAAAAGTAATTGAAGATGGGTTTTTGTCAAATATAGTGGTGGTGACTACCCTGATGGACATGTATATAAAATGTGGAAGAATACAAAAGGCACGCGATTTGTTTGCGGAAACAACTGAAGCAAGGCACGTGAAAGTCTCAGAATCTTGAATCCAAGTCAGTGAAAGCTTTGAAAACCAAATGCATCCTATTAAGTATTGTGGGGAAGCATTCTAAATAACCAAAGCCGCTAACAATAAATTCAACACAGATATGTCCTCATTTATGGGTATTTTAGCTCTCTAACAGCTGAATACCAGATTAAATAATAATGACAAAACAAAAATAAACCCAACGTACTCAGAAATTGTAGCTATGATTTTGCGGAGGGAATCTCTCTCGGTGCTGTTGAAAACACAAATGACAACCCGCTTGATTTCGCGGAGGGAATCTCTCTCAGTGCTGTTCAAAACACAAATGACAACCCGCTTTGTTCAAAACACAAATGATAACCCGCTTGATTTCATGGAGGGAATCTCTCTCGGCGTTGTTGAAAACACAAATGACAACGTTCCTCTACATTATCATGTTGTCTTTACAGTGACTGTCCCTTGTGTAATTGCCACTTGAAGGAGGACAGTCACTGTAAAGACAACATGATAATGTACACCTACAGAATGAGGACAGTCACTCTAAAGACAACATGATAATGTACACTCACTGTAAGGACAGTCACAAATGAGGACATCTCACAGTGACTGTCCCTTTTGTAATTGCCACTTGAATGTATTGCTATTCAGCCACATTAATGCTTTTCTTCTTCAACAAATGAGCATAGTCACTCTAAAGACAACATGATAATGTACACTTACTGTGAGTGTACATTATCATGTTGTCTTTAGAGTGACTATCCTCATTTGTTTGAACTAACACATACATGAGTTAGAAGGATTTCTTTCATCCATTCTAAACCATTTTGAATGAGTTTACTTTGATTTTGTTGTAACATAGAAGGCCTAATATTCATGGGATGACAATAACTAACTTGTATTATGAAGTACTGACATTGCATAGGCAAAGTTTTGTGGAAAACAGTGTGATCACAGGATAAACTGTGGGAAATTACCTTGAGTTGAATGCTAATGTATAGCAGTGAGTGATCTATCCAAGCAAGGGTGGATTGTTATAATGTGGAACATTGTATAATGTTTGTGAGATGGTGAATCATCCACTAATTTGGATTTGAAGGGTGTAGAATCGGGTGATTGAGAATGCCCTAGTTAAGAAGGGTTTAGAGCCAAGAATTGTGGGTTTGGGTGTTGCAGAGCCCTAGTGGCTAATTCCCTTTGGAATTGTTTGTTTCAAAGTGTAAGAAGACACTGTCCAGGGATTAGGAAGTGTTAGGTGGAATTTATCATATACTTCCTTTGAAATTTGGGTCATTTTTATACATTAAAACCAGAGGTACAGTCATAGAACAGGGTAGGGAAATTCACCAAAAAGTAATTGAAGATGGGTTTTTGTCAAATATAGTGGTGGTGACTACCCTGATGGACATGTATATAAAATGTGGAAGCATACAAAAGGCACGCGATTTGTTTGCGGAAACAACTGAAGCAAGGCACGTGAAAGTCTCAGAATCTTGAATCCAAGTCAGTGAAAGATTTGAAAACCAAATGCATCCTATTAAGTATTGTGGGGAAGCATTCTAAATAACCAAAGCCACTAACAATAAATTCAACACAGATATGTCCTTATTTCTGGGTATTTTAGCTCTCTAACAGCTGAATACCAGATTAAATAATAATGACAAAAGAAAAATAAACCCAACGTACTCAGAAATTGTAGCTGTGATTTTGCGGAGGGAATCTCTCTCGGCGCTGTTGAAAACACAAATGACAACCCGCTTGATTTCACGGAGGGAATCTCTCTCGGTGCTGTTCAAAACACAAATGACAACCCGCTTTGTTCAAAACACAAATGATAACCCGCTTGATTTCGCAGAGGGAATCTCTCTTGGTGCTGTTGAAAACACAAATGACAACGTTCCTTTTTTTTTTTGCACTTATATCCCGACAACGTCGCAATTGCGACGGTGTCGGGCTATATTTGAAAAAAAAAAACCAAAACTGCTTAACATTTCCCTGTCGTCGCAAATTGCCGTCGCAATTTCACCCCAAATGTATTAGTGATCCATGGTAGCGCTTCTTCATCTTCATTGGGTGGAATCCAAACCCTATAATTTTTCAGAAGCATCTCACTGTGAAAATATGTGCAATCTTCGCACTGGATACAAACCTCTATTGGGTTCGCCATTTTACAGAATTTAATAAAGATAGTATGTGAAAAAACTTGGTTGGAATGCCATATAAATAATCCCTATGAATAATAATGTTGAATGCAAGTTGATCTTTTGGCATTAATTAAAACTGAATGCCCTTAGACTGGCAAAAAGATTAGAGGCATGTGTGAGGCTGCTAAATATCACCATGGGTGACTACCTGAGTGTGTAAAGTATCTACTCGTCTCATCTACAGCCGGGTAATGGATAATTGGCAGCTAGTCATACAAACACAACTATGTACTCCATATACTAAGCATCTGACACTTTTATTAGATCTCCTTCATGTGTTGTAAGGAGTAGGCAAGTCACGAAGAACTGATTATGGAAATGAGTATTTGACATGTGTCCTACTGCTTCTCCAAATAATTATGGCATATTCATATCACATTGTGGGTGAAGAAATCATGTGAGATCACATGCTATTATTATCCCACTCCTGTTGGTTTTTCTGAATTCACTAATCTTTGTAGGTCACCACATATTTGAGGATATGTGTTTGGTGTTAAACACAAATTTGTGTTCCATCACATCCCGTGTTAGCTAGATAATCAACAACTTTATTGCCTTCTCTCAACATATGAGGAATAGGTATGGAAGGGAATGTGTCTATGATACACCATGTTTGTTTAAGGATATATGCAAGCTACGAGGTTAAAGATTTCCTCTTGATACAAGCCATAATAATTAACAATGAATCTCCTTCGATATGAATAATTTTGAATCCACCCTATTTTTCTAGAATAAGTCCTACAAGTAAGGCTTGTGCTTTAGCCATGTTGTTAGATCCTATAGGTAATGGGGAACCAATGAATGATATTAGATTTCCCTCACAGTCTCTTATACAAGCACCAAGGCCCGAGTTTCCTAGATTTCTACATGAGGCTCCATCAAAATTTAATTTCAATATGTGTTGAGGGGGTGGGTACCATTTGAATTTTGATTGATCCACTTGTGATGATCCTTGTTTTGGAGGACCCCAGCCTAATGGAATATGCAACATATTCCATTCTCTGAGAACAGTACTATCCCATTGTGAGATTACTGGGTTTATTTTACATCAGTAGACACTTCCATTGACTACTTCAGAAATCAGTTTCTCAATGCCCTTTAGGACCTCCTCAATTTGTGAGGAGATATTTCTAAAAATGCTTTTGTTAAATAGACATGGCCCATATTCTTAAACATATGGTTTTAGATTCTGATATGGTTTCTTCCAGTGCTTATTCTTTCTTGCCATCCCAAAAGTGGGTTTTCACAAATTTAAAAGCCAGAAATTCCAAAATTTGCACGGATTGTAGCAAGTCCATAACATTCGAAAGAAAAATGGACACTACCTGAGATGGATAGAGAAATTGCTTTGACCTCGGGGAGAGAATTTCTTCTCCAATTAAGATTTTAATGGAATGCCAAGTATATATTAGAGTATGATTGCTTTATGCAATCATAGGTATCCATGCATGCATGGCTCTTAAGTAATTTATGCAGGGAAAAAAGGTCACCCACCAATGCATGACTAAGCCAAAGGTCATATCTTTGCAACACCCTTTGTAACTTCTTTCCATCCCAAAAGTGGGGTTTCACAAATTTAAAAGCCAAAATTTCCAAAATTTGCACAGATTGTAGCAAGTCCATAACATTCGAAAGAAAAATGGACACTACCTGAGATAGATAGAGAAATTGCTTTCACCTCAGAGAGAGAATTTCTTCTCCAATTAAGATTTTCATGGAATATCTAGTTGAAGCAGAGATGATAAACATTTCCTCCAGCAGGAATTCAGGGATGATCCATGGTAGCACTTCTTCATCTTCATCAGGCAGAATCCAAACCCTATAATTTTTTGGAAGCATCTCACTGTGAAAATGTGCGCAGCCTTCACACTGGATACAAACCTTCATTAGGTTCACCATTTAAAAAAATTTAACAAAGATAGTATGTGAATAAACTTGGTTGGAATGCCATATAAATAATCCCTGTGAATAATAATGTCGAACCCAAGTTGATCTTTCAGCATTAATTAAAACTAAATGCCCTTCTAGCAAAAAGATCAGAGGCATGTGTGAGGCTACTAAATATCACTATGGGTAACTGCCTGAGTGTGTAAAGTATCCACTCGTCTCATCTCAAGTTAGGTAATGGAGAATTGGTGGCTAGTCGTGCAAACACAACTATGTACTCCATATACTGAGCATTCGACACTTTTATTAGATCTCCTTCATGTGTTGTAAGGAGTAGGAAAGTGACGAAGAACTGATTATGGTAATGAGTATTTGACATGTGTCCTACTTCTTCTCCAAATACTTATGGCATATTTATATCACATTGTGGGTGAAGAAATCAAGTGAGATCACAAGCTATTATTATCCCACACTTGTTGGTTTTTTCTGAATTCACTAATCTTTGTAGGTCACCACATATTTGAGGATATGTGTTCGGTGTTAAACACAAAATTTGTGTTCCATCACATCCCATGTTAGCTAGATAATCAATGAATTTATCACCTTCTCTCAACATATGAGAAATAGATATGGAAGGGAATGTGTCTATGATACACCATGTTTTTTTAAGGATATATGCAAGCTGCCAGTTATAAGATATCCTCTTGATACAAGCCATAATAATTACCAATGAATCTCCTTCGATATGAATATTTTTGAATCCACCTTGTTTTGCTAGAATAAGTCTTGCAAGTAAGGCTTATGCTTCAACCATGTTGTTAGATCCTATAGGTAATAGGGAAGCAGTGAATGCTATTAGATTTCCCTCACAGTCTCTTATACAAGCACCAAGGCCTCAGATTCCTGGATTTCCACGCGAGGGTCCATCAAAATTTAATTTCAATATGTGCTAAGGGGGTGGGTACCACTTGATTTTTGATCGATCCATTTGTGATGATCCCATCTTTGGAGGACCCCAACCTAATGGAATATGCAGCATCTTCCATTCTCTGAGAACAGTACTATCCCATTGTGAGATTACTGGGTTGATTTTACATCAGTAGACACTTGCATTGACTACTTTAGAAATCAGTTTCTCAATGCCCTTTAGGACCTCCTCAATTTGTGAGGAGATATTTCTAAAAATGTGTTTGTTTGTTTCCCACCAGATTGACCACTCAACTAAAGCTGGAATGCATCTCCATAAATCTAAAAAATAAAGAATTTGAGTATAAAGTTGGCCATGATTGGAATAGGTCCCATATTTTATTAGGCAAGGGGGTAAAATAATGAAGCTTGTTAAGGACAAAGGACCAGCAATCTTGTGCAAAAGTACAAGTCAACAATAAGTGATCAACATTCTTAAAGTGATCATCACAAGGCTTGCATTTGAAAGGCTATGTGATGCGGAACTTATCAAGTCTGTCACTAGTTAGTATTATGTTTCTTAATGCCAACCACACAAAGCATCTTCCCTTAGGGAGAACCACCTGATTCTAGCAAAAAGAATAAGCATGAGAAGAAACCATATCAGACTCTGAAAACTATAAGCTTTTGTAACCTTCTTTTATTGAATACTTACCATCCCTTATAGCCACCCATAGTATACTATCTTCTTTATCTGATAAATGAACTACTCTCGAGGAGAGTATGTTACATGTAATAAATATTTATGTGGCACTGAAAGATTTAATTCATCCAGATCTTTCTATATGACTTTCCTTGACAAAATACACACAAAAGAGACAAATTTTATGAGTTGAGTACCCCATGTGTTTTCTGAAATTGATATTATATCTTGAGGGATCAATGGGATTAAAAGGATAGGTAACCCACTCTATGAGTCTCTCCAAAATTTGATATTTGATCCCACGTTAACCTCCCACGAGACATGCCTAAGCACAACCTGTCTTGATGAGATTATGAAGTTCTAGATTGCTGAACCTTTGTAGGGATCAGAGATTGAGAGGACCCGAATTGGGTTGGAATTATCAAGATATTTATGTTGCATGATTTGGCACCATTTATTTTGATGTCTAGTGACCAAATACCAAACTAGCTTACCCCCAAAGGCCATGTTCCGATTGCTCAAGTCATGGACACCAACTCCCCCTAGGCCTGGAACATGGGCCATATCTTTTAAGGAAATGAGTGGGATCTTCTTTATATTATTCATGTTTCCTGACCATAAAAAGTCTCTTATTAATTTATGAAATTGTTGAATGATTGATGAAGAGGCTTTAAGAACTACTAGGTAATAATTGGGCATAGCTGAGAGGACATATTTGATGAGTAAAATTATGTCGGGTAATGAAAGCCATCTAGCTTTCCAAGCCACAATTCTGCTCTTGATTCTATCAATAACTGCTGACCAGTAATTTGGCTTGTTTGCACCAACAAAAAAGAGGATGCCCAAGTAAGTGGAAGGGAGAGAATCAACTGAGAATTGTAGAATTTGGGAAATTTTATTGGCTAAGGGAGGACTTGTGTTAAACAAAAAGATATTTGATTTTTGTGCATTTATTTTCTGACCTGATGTTGCTGAATATAAGTCTAAAATATATATAATCTTTCTAGCCTCATTGACTTCGGACATCCCAAACAACAACTTATCATCTGCAAACAAGGAATGTGTGACTGATATGTCTATCCCACCAATATGGACTCCTTTCCAAAGCCCCAAAAATTTTTATTTTTGAATGGATCTGCTAAGGGCCTCAGCTATTATGATGAAGAGGAACGGTGAAAGTGGGTCACCCTGCCTAATCCCCTGAGAAGAAGAGAAAAATATAGCTACAGTTCCATTAATGATAATAGAGAACCATGCCCCTGATATACAAGCTTCAATCCATTTACACGATTGTTTGGAGAAACCAAATTTGTGAAGAACTTGTAGAAGGAACTCCCAGCACACTCTGTCATATACCTTCATCATATCCAACTTGATGACAAAAGTAGATGACTGATCATTATTAATAGAGTGGAGAACTTCATGAGAAACCAAAGCCCCATCCATAGTTTCTCATCTCGGATCGAAACCACCCTTCTCTTGTGAAATAATGAATGGGATAAGGTGTTGTAATCTCAAATATATTGCCTTAGTGATAATCTTGTATGTTGTATTGCAAAGGGAGATTGGACAGAAGTCAGTAAATGTTTGTGGTTCTTTCATTTTTGTGGTTCTGTGATAATCTTGTATGTTGTATTTACAATATGAATCTTGTTTTTACTTAAAAATGTCCAATACCTTTATATTAAATATATTATTAATATTATTTATTTAGATATTAGTAAAAACTGGCCTATTTTTATTAGATAGAGTATGATTTTAGTTGTGAAATTAGAGAAATATAAATTAATCTAGATATATATAAGGAACATTTCTATTATAATTTCCATTTTGAAAGAAAATCAATTCATTCTAAACATAAACTAATTTTATTTTTTAAATTTTTAAAGAATCAAAAATTATTTTTAGAGAAATCTAAAGATGTATAGAATATTTATAAAAAAATTGTAGATATATATAAATCTTTCTAAGCTTTTTCTAAATTTATAAACAACATTTGAGATATCAATTTTATTTTTTTTTGTTAAATTTGTATATGAATGTTTTAGAATAACTTTTAAAAGTAAAATCTATTAAGAAATAAAATATTTCTATATTTTTCTAGATATACAAATAAAAAATTTATTCTTCTTTTTCATATAAAATATTTCAAATTTTAAAATTAAAATAAACTCTAGTCTATTCAATAGAACTAAAATCTAGATTTCAATAGAATATTTCTAGATATTTTATAAACATTTCTATTTTGCTTTCTTTTTTGCATTCAAATTATTCCAAATTCTATAATTAAATTAAATTTTATTTCCCACTTTTTAATATTGTTTATATAAAAAAGCTATGATTTATATCTATAACTCAAATATAAATGTATATAGAATCTTTCTAAATTTTTATAGATGTTCTATTTTATTCTATTTTTCATTTTGGATAGGAATAATTTCATAGCTTAAAATAATTTGTAGTTGTCAATAAATTTTAGAAAAAGATCAAAACTAAGATTTAGATAGAAATTAAAGATTTGTATAATTTTCTAAATAGACCAACAAAAAATCTACTCTATAAACACAACTTTTCAATCAATTGTAGAAATGTTGTCATTTATTACATGCCTATTATATATTATCTATCTATTGGAAAAACTTTCCATCAAAATATCAATATTTCTCATGATTTCTTTAAATGTCTACAATAATTAAATTAAACTTAAGACATATTTTATATATATATATATATGAGTTTAAAATGTTTTCAAATTTATGAATGAAAAGTAATAACATTGTGAACTCATTAAGTTACCACATCTTCCTTTACAATACGGAGAAATAAAGAAAAAATAAGTTTTTGACAGCCTAGAACACTACCAGCCATAACTCACAATCTTTGTAACTGTTCTTCGGCGATAATTCCAATGTCTTGCATGGCGAATACAGCAGTGATAAACGCTCCTCTAGTCTTGGTATTTGCCTACTCCGCCATGAGTGTTGCAGAGACTGGATAGTGGCCGCCCATCCCAAACCCTAACCAGAACTTTAAAAACATAAGCACGTTATTACAGACATGCGGGAACTGCCGAGGGAGAAGCCTGAAGCGATCGAACTGAAGACTATAAAAAAATAGTCTTTCTCCTCAAATCTGATTGAATTCAAATCCTGTCATTCAGAAACAAACAAGATCGAAAGGACAAATAATTTAATCTAGATGAACGCACATTTAAGTCCAATATTATCTTTTCGCAGAGATGAAATCCATGAAAATATTTGAAAAGTACATACCTGTTGGCGCAGGTAAGGAATCCCATCACGACCTTGAACGTCCCTCTCGTTCAGATATATCGGTCAAAGTATTATAGAGACCCATGAAAACTATTTTCATGTCCTTGGCAGTTGCTCGGTTTGCAATGGATCCCATCTGCAGACGAAAGACGAGTGTTAATATGGTCAATTTGTTAAATATGAGATGGGAATGGAATGCACCGACCTTTCGAAAGCTTGGTAGAAGAGTTTGGCTTGGTGTAGAGTTGCATAAGAGTCAAAGAGATCGTCGGTGATACCAACCAGGATTTCGCCAGATTTCGTGAGGTCGAGTCTACACTCGGTGTGTTGTGGTTCAAAAATCGTCGCTGCAGAGGTCCAGTAAATTGTCACTTCCCTGTGATGAGCAAAATCTAACTGCGAGAATTTGCAATCCTGGTACCATCTTTGACAACACAATAGTTGCATGTTAATAGTTCCGATCTCGGACCTTTGGAAAAGCGCATATTAAAAAGAAAATTTATTCCGCTTCCTTCCATTATTGTCCATTTCCCCATCGGATGGAAGCGATTTCGAGCCGGAGTTGGGCAGCGAAGAGTCAGCACAAACGCATATTTTTATGTTTCAATTATCAAGGTGGTAGTGTAATACCAACTGTTTCTTTAAAACTACACGGTTTTTTATAGATGACATCTATAAAAGGGTTGGATGCCACTGTAGTTGTTATGTTTTTCAGCGTAAAAATAATAAATTATATTTATTAATTAATCGTAAACATTTATTATTAAATTTATCAAAACTAAATCATATATCAGTAAGCAATATTATAATTTATCACTTTTAATAAAATATATACAATTTTAATTAAATATTTAATCATTAGTACTTGTAATGTTTGAATAAATTACTAATATACCCACTAAAATTTTAAAATAATGTACAATATCAAAATAAAGGGAAACTACCTTCCTATAGAAATATTTAATAACCCAGAAAATTAAACTAGTCGCGAATATTAGCAATTGGACCGATGATTCCATACCAACAATCTTCCTCGCGTATACTACCCACCTCCACATGGGACACTATTTTTGCCTTTGCAAGAGCTTGCAAGGTATAGACACGAATATTGATAGAATAATGAGGGCTAGTAATATATTAAAAAACATGTTTTAAGAAAATCAACTACCATAAACTCTTAAATCATCGGTTCGGTCAATTTGTCAAGTTAAGGAAAACAAATTAATATAGATAATTAATGACGAAGGTTAATATTAAATACTAAATTTCAGATAACAGAAAATAATGTTATTGTTGTAAGTGCTCCGATGTTGAAAGATAACGAAAATAAGTTTGATGTAATGCATTTCACAATTCGTTTTGGTATAGGAAATTCAACATCATAGATTGTAGCACAAATCTAGTTTTGATTTATTTAACTTATTAGATTTTCTATTCTGGACCAGAGTATTAAGAATTAGAATATAATTGTTTATCATTTTCCCACAATTTGAACTAACTCCAACACGAGTTGTCCTAAAAATCTAGAAGTCTTTCGATGACTGCAGGACAACCACAACCTTTTCAATTGACCAAAGTATCATGGATACGATTCTCAGAATTTTTTACGGCTGGGAGGCCTTCTACCACCTCTTTTATCTCTCTCTCCATCTGCCTCTCCACTCTTTGTTTCAGATCGTCTGACCAGCATTCAAAAATCAAATCTATTACTTCACCGAAAATAAGATGGACCCTTTGCAGTGTATCATGGTATCTTTTGCATTCAGGGCTGGGATTGTCGCATATACAGTGCTTATCAATGTGGTATTCGCGATGGTAATACGTATCCTGTAATGATTTGAAAACATCCTCAAACATGTTAAGTTGATATGCGTCTGCTTCGTAGGCAGTTTTTCGTCTAATAATTTCACTTCTCAAGTCGCAAGCGTCATCGTTTATGTCGGCAATATATTTGAACGATCGTTCAATGCAATTCCTGTGAAATATGTCGCCTTTATTGCAAGGAAAATGACATGCCTCTTCTGTAACTTCAAAAGGCTGAGATGTACAAAGCGCGCATTTAACTTTTTCCTTCAGATGATTCTCAGTAATTTTTACGGTAGGTAGGCCTTCTACCACATGCATTACCTCTCTCAGCATCGAGTGCCTGAGATTATCTCTTTCACTAGAACCCACTCCTGCCTCATTATTAACGATCTGATCCGCTTCTGCTACCTCTGCCATTTTCTTGACTGCTTTATGGGCTTCTAACTTCAAATAGTTGAGCATTAATGGCAATTTGATGTTACGTTCCTTTATATATATCATCATAAGGAAAATGAATCGATATATATGCCAAAAGTTACAACGGAAAATGAAGAAAATTGGATGGGAAAAGATAACGGACAGTGTGACTTTCCATATCCTTCACGAATATATTGTCAAGGTTCATGAATAGGATCAGGCTAAATAGAATGTTTAAGATGTATAAACATATTAATTATAAAAAATTCATTAAATTAATTGTAAAAATAGTTTAGAAGTGCAACAATTTTAATGTAGTTCTGATTTACAATAGATTAATAAGTTTTATATGGCTACAATATACGAAATATAATATAATATGAAAAAATCAAGAGGTACTTGTTTGTTTAGATTAGCTATATGATCTTCTACTTGTTGTGATTTAATGACATGTAAAATTCAAAAAAAATTGATTATGATGTCGACATGTATCACACAAATAGGTTCAAGAGCTGCAATCCACTGAGAAAATGAGGCAACATCCAAAAATCCTGTTTTAAGAAAATCGATTAATATTAACAATTAAATCTTTGGTTATGTCAAATAGTTGATTTTAGAAAAAAAAATTAAAAAAATTAATATGGATAAAATGACAATGGTTAATATTAAACACTAAATTTTATATTACCGAAAATAATTTTATTGTTGTAAGCGCTCATAATGTTGATGGTTAATATTAAACACTAAATTTCATATTACTGAAAATAATTTTATTGTTGTAAGTGCTCATAAAGGTTGAACGATAACCAAAATAAGTTTCATGTAATGTATTTCCTTGCTGCTTTGGTCTAGCAAATTTGACATCATAGATTGTAAATTTAAAACTAATAAAATTTTATAAAGCAATTTAATAGATTTATAATTAAAATATTTAAATTTATATTGTAAATATTTATTTGAAGAGTATTGTGAGAAGATAAATAATAGATTTTGAGATTTTTCATTGCAATTTATTTCTTAATATAACAATTAAATTTATTTAAATTAATAAATACTAATTAACTAGCAAATATATAACCTATATATAAAATATGTCAAGATGAGGCTTTTAATTTTTTAAACTTTATTTTTATTTGTAGTAGTAACATGACACACATAATACATCAAATAAATTTATATGATTAGGATTATGATAATGGTTAGAATTTAGGATTAAGGTTTATATCATGGTTAGGGTTAGCTTTAAGATTAGGATTTTTTTAATCATGGTTATACTTAGCATTAGGGTTAAGGTTTGGTTTTGAATGATTATTATGATTAGGGTTAGGGTTTAGTGTTAACATTGAACTTATGGTAATGTCAACACAAGAATTATGTTAGGGTTAGGGGTGGAATTATGGTTAGAGTTGTGGTTTGGATAATAATATTAAAAAAATGGGTTCGGAATAAAGTCAAGGCTATGGTTTGGGTTAGGTTTTTGGTTCAAGTTAAGGACATGGTTTGAATTATACTTAGGGTTAAGATTGGGTTTACATTTTATATTACTGATATAGTTAGCTTTAGAGTAATTCTTAGATTGGGTTTACATTTTATATTACTGATATAGTTAGCTTTAGAGTAATTCTTAGCTTAGAAAAATAGTTAGGGTTTGGGTTTCGGTTACATTTATGATCTTGATTAGTGCATCAAGCCACATAAAGTGATCTTGAATCATCTACTCTGATTTGAATACACTCAGTACATACAGGGCATTTATTAAACCCTTAGTCTCCAAATGGACATGTTCATCCTTCAACTTCTCATTCTCACATAGATTCTGGAATGATGTGTCAATATCAATTTGACAGATTTCCTCAATCTTAAAATGAATGAAGGCACAAATGAATTCAATCAAAATTACTCTCACCAGAATTCAAGATAGAGCTCCCATCTTGTCAGGTTTAGTGGCTTTAGCTGGAGGTAGCTTGTACTTCAGTTTGAGAGGATCAACCTTCTTAAAAACAACATGCTTCTATACTTTAGGTGTCATTGTTTCAAAGATATAAACTCTTGACCGAAGTAGAGTTTTAAAAATCAATAGTGATGGCTAATCCAAGGGGGATCCTGGGTATGATGGCATTTAGGGAGTTGGGCAGGATAGTTCTAGTGATGTCAAGTTTTCTTTTTTGTCTACAAGGTCTTTTACACTACTAATCTTATGGAAGGTCTTGTCATTTTGTATGTTGTTCAACATTGTTAGCCCCTTAGTTATCATAGAATTATTTGTGAATCTGATTCTCAAGTGGTAGTGCATTTGTTGACTAGGAAAGAGCCTAGGCATGGTAGTTGGCAGTTAGTTTTAGTTATCATACATATTCTCCAGTTGTGTAGCTCCTTTGATTCCATTACTTTCATCCACATTCCTAGAGAGTGGAATGGTGTTGCAGATTGTTTAGCTAAATGAGCTTTAGATAGAATTTAAGGATGCAATATAGAGCATAAGAAGCATCTGTCTCATGATATAGTAACTACTTGATAGTCAACCATATGAGAACTTACATCAATCAAAATCATTTTTCTAATTTGAAATTTAATATTTAATATTAACCCTCGTCTTTGATTGCCTATATTAATTTTGTTTTCCTTAATCCAATGAATTGACCTAATCGAAGATTTAATAGTTAATGTTAATTGATTTCCGAATAGCTGATTTTTAGATGTTGGCTCAAACTCTCATCATTCGTGCCTATCTGTTGGCAGCTCTTGAACCTATCATTATGATATATGTAGGGATGAGCGACATCAACATCAGTGAGGAAATGGAACAACAACAAGAAGTAGAACATATCTCTAATGACCATGAATTAGAATTTATTGATTTTATTGATGGATTATGTAACCTAAACAATTGTGCATTGAAATCAAAAAGTGATTTGATTAGACAAAAAAATGGCCTACGAAGTAGATTCGCAAAATCAAGCTGATGAATATGCGTATCATCTTAACCTGTCTAAAATTATTCTCGATACTCTACGGTACCTGTATGAGGTTTTCAAACACGGATTGGGCAACTGGGCTTTACTGGAAATTTTCAAACTCAATTTGAATGCAACAAATGACTTGATTAAGGAATATCTGACCTCAGAGATGGAAGAAAGAGTAGAGAGACATATGGAGAGGGTGAGAGGACAAATTGTGAAAGGTCTTTCAAGCATAAAAATTTCAGAGAATGAACTTAATCAAAATGTTTTGTGTGCGATTTGTTTATCTGATTTGGAAGCGGCAGAAGACACGTGCCAGATGCCTTGCGATAAACCCCACATATATCACAGGGCATGTATTAAACAGTGGCTTAAGAGGAAAAATCATTGTCCCATGTGCAGGCAGATAGTATATTGGGCCAAGGTTGTTGCAGATTGTGTTTTCTGTCCAATTGCTAGTATTGGCGACTAGTTTACTTTGTTGACTTATTAAATATTACTTTTATAGAACGAGGAAGGCACTTTCCCTTTATTTTAATATATTACATTATCTAAAATTTTACTGGCTATATTAGCATTCAATTCAAACAATATTACTATGAATGATCATATATTTTATCAAAGTTGTATATATTTATTTATTAAAAAGTTATAAATTATAGACAACTGATTTAATTTTAATAAGATTATAAAAAATATTTAAGAATAATCAATAAATATCACATTGTCTTAGTATTCTAGTATAGTATCATCTATTCAAAATTTTAAAATCGAAAAAGATATATTATAATTTTCTAGATTTAACTTCAATTTTCATATTGCTAAAAAACCATAAAAGTTCTTATCCCACAAAAGTTTTAATAGTTCTTAATAACCCTCAGACCCTTGACATTAAATTAAATTATATTTTTATTCTGTGATTAGAACATTAGTATGACCTAAAAATAAATTAAAGGTTCTTATGGTATTGGTAACCTCTTTCTTCTATGACATTATTTCATTCTCCTTCTAATAATCCTTTGTCTTATGTTCTACTTGTAAAAAGTTCCTTGAAATATCATTTTCCTATAAAATTGGAATGAAATTTGAAATATAGTTAGTGTGCAGTGTTGAATTGCAACCCCTAGATGATATAACTTTCTCGTTCAAGAAATGGTGATAAAATAAATTTGTGGCACATCATTGTAATCTTACACAAATCAATCTTCTAGTAGGTTTGGATAAAACAATGAATTTAAAATATCATATGGGTAATCACCATTGTGCAAATGAGATCCATGTGAAATATTATAGCTACAAATTTTGTACGAAATATCAATGAACAAATTTGGAGCTTTGAGATGACATGTAGACTATTTAACAATAACCATAATTAGATGTACTCTTGTGGATACAATAGTTACATTATGTCAGTAGCTTAAAAGAAAAAGAAAAATATCATTACGAAATGGCATGTATTGTGTTCCATTCCTTAACCTCACTAGTATCTATATCCTATGTCAAAATGAGAGAAAATAATATAAGGGATTTTAATACATATTTATATTGGATTGTAGTTGTTAAAAATATTGAACATTGTATTCTACTTGATATTAATGGTTTATATCAATGGTTCTTTTACTCTTATCCTTTAACTAAGGGTATTTAGGGGTTTGCAATAATTGTTGTTACGTCCATCATGCCATAACAAATAATTTCATAACAATGGAGGATAGGGATTAGTAATGTTAATGGTATCACCAAATTCAATTATTTAGAGAGCTCCAAAAGTGTTTATTGTATATTATTGACGTATGGTAATTATGAACTATATGTGCATTTTTCTTGAGATTTGTTGGTTGGAAAGTTTATATACATTGTCATGATTTTCTCTATCATATTTTAGCATAATGGTATTTTATATCTTGCATTTGAAAGGAGATATTGGAATAGACATGAAGAAAAATATATTCAAGTTTCAAAGTTACGAAAAAGGGAATTCTTTTCTTGATAAAGTATTTGCAATGCTAGTTGATTGTCTGTACTAATGTTTCTATTAAATTTTCTTAAAGATGGTATCATGTGCCATCTTGGAGAGCTATGTAAAGGTTTTTTTTTATCTCTAGTTGTTTTTTTACTGGGTAGCACACATTATGTTTCCAATAATGTTATAAATCTAACTTTTGAATGAGGCCTACTTCATTGTTGGTTTAAGGCTTATTTGTATGACCATCTTGAGAATGCTCTAAATATTTTTGATAGGTCATATAAAGGGTTTGATTAGTGTTAGAATGAATATATATTTCTCATATAGATCCATTTAGTATAATAACTATGGAAATGTTTTCTAAATTATTTACATAATTTAAATACAAGTGTGCAAGCTCAAATACAAATACCATGGACACTATGAGGGTTTTCTAAAATATATGAGAATGGAGCAATATATTGAAACTGAATATATGGAGATCTACATTTTATACCTTATACATATTTTCTTTTAGTCGAGTTGTGTGAATCATTATTTAAGTTGATGTACAGTTCTTGAGTTATGTGATTGCTTTCTTGTATAGGTTTACACATAAAAATACATTTGGCAATTGATGTGTCTAATTGAGTTTTTAATTTCTATCAATATTTTCATAAATATTTTAAGTCCTATATTATCCTTCTAAGAATGGATTTAGTTGTATACTCAAGTGACTTTTACAACAATTGATTTGACCTAATAAGTTTTTATATAGCTACTTTCTCATATTTTCAAGTGTGATTATGTTTATTATTCATTGAGATGATTTAATGTTAAAGTAAGATATAATTTACATTTTATGATACTATTTTCTTAAAGGTTAAATCTGGCATCTAATGATTCAAACCACTCAATTATTATATTTGTATAATTAATAATTTACATTAGAGATAAATTCCATTGAAGATTGGAATAGCTTGTGTTATAACATGCATGACTCATATAGTTGGAAAGGAGATTTTTTCTCCAAGAAAGGAAGCTCTATTTGATTGAATCAATTATGAGTTATTTAGTATAAGATAGAATAATTTGACTACTTTTAGGTATTATATTTGGTAGGTAGTCGACAATTACTTTGATGCCGCATATGAGTATGTGTTATTTTTTATTCTAACAAGTGATTGGCTAAGTAAACTTCATATCTCCCAACCGTTTAACTATCTTCTTTGCGACCAAGATCTCGAAGATGTGGACCATTTGTTCTTGAATTGTTCTTTTGTGCAACAGTGTTGGATTTTTGTTCTCAATAAACTACATTTTTCCACTCTCCCAAATAAATTATGGGACCTTTTTGAAGCATGGCAAGAACTGTATACAAACTCCATTTTTTTGGTTTGTGGAAATGTATCCCGTCAATAGTGGTGTGTGATCTATGGTGGGAACACAATAAAATAATATTTGCCATAGTCCCTCTTCAATTGAGATAGTTGTCACATGCATCGAAAGATCAATTTTGGAAGTGGTTAATGTGAGTCACTCAAAAGTAAAATATAATCCGGTCCTCTCTAATTGCCAAGATAGTGTTGTTATTCGTGAATGGAAAGGTATTTTTGTGCCCATTGGATGGGGCCATCAAAATCGATCAAAAACCTCACAAGTGAGAGATTCAGTTCATTGGCACCCTCCTGTCCCTAGGCTAGCTAAAATCAACTTTGATGGTTCCTCCCATGGAAACCTTAGAAAGTCAGGCATTGGTGTATGTATACGAAATCATCAAGGTGAAGTGCTTGCCATAAAATCATCTCCCCTACCTCAACGTACAAACAACATGGCATAAGCTCATGCTCTATTTGCTGGTCTAGTGCTGGCAAAACATTATGGTCTATAACACATCCAGGTGGAAGGAGTCTCCCAGGTAATTATTAATGCATGTATTAAAAGAGAATCACATAATTGGAAACTAGCCTATATTCTACAACAAATATGGGATCTCCTTGACTCTTTTATAAAAGTTTATATCTCTCACACTCTACAGGAAGGTAATGCACTGGTTGACTATCTAGAAAATTTGGGTTGTGAAGAAATGGAACTCGAGTCAGTAAATCCATTTGATTATATTAATGATTTTGAGATGCAAAGATTGATTTTGATTGATAAAAACATAGGAATGGGGGAAGCATGAGATCATGCTAATGTATGTATTGGGGGATGACGTTGTTAATAAATTGTGAATGGCATATCAATGACGTATGCAAGATTACAGTCAGTTTTTCTGAGAGTGATATGAGAGTTCAAATGCGTCAGCACTAGTGCCATCTGTTGTGTTCCAGTTAATGAAGTATGAATAGGCCACTAACACTTTCCATTCCACTTGCAACAATGTATGAGTATATACAATTTCAAGTTGCAAACTGTCCAGTTCACATACTTCAAATGTCCGTCAGTAAATTTACCATGTGTATTGCTTCCACGTAAAAACAAAAGATAAGTGCTGGTACTTATTTTCATTATGTGGTGATCTGAAGGTAATATTTTATTTGTGTTAAGTGTATAGCGACTGGTCTAGATGGGACTCTTCAAACACCCTGATATGAATGCTACATTAAACGGGCGGATTATAAACAAGTTCCTCCTTCCAATAAATTCATTGTATCGAGAGTGTTTGTAGAAGCAGACAAACTCATTGAATCGAGAGTGGATGCCGATGTAGCAAGGATGCAGTCGTGTCTTCTCTGCCATCGACAGTCCCAAACTGAA
>BSBK01004518.1:465000-512500 GCA_027943335.1 Chamaecyparis obtusa
TGGATCCAATGACGAATGCAAGAAAGAGATTTCTTTATGGATGGATTTATCTCAATACTAAACAATCAACTAATTTTCTAGGGGAGTTTTCCATTAAGTCTAATCTAGGCATCTAGGCTCAATATTTAGAGTTTGAATCTACCCCTTTTACTTATTTTCATTGCAAAAAACTAGTATAGTGGGCAAAATATTATCCTTTAGTATAGGCTAAAATGAAAACCTCTAAGATGGTCTAGTGGGAAAAGCATGATAGTCAAAATAAGAATGAGGAGGTGAATCAAGTGGATGCCAAAGGATTAGAGGGGTAGTCAAATAGTAGAACTATGACCTTACAAGTTGAAGTTGATATCTTGAAGGATTTCTACATGGGGGCTCATCTTGAGCATAAAAAATTGGAAGATCTGAACAAAATGAATTTAGGTGAGTAGGATGATCCATTATATTTGAAATGATTCTCTATTATCAAACCTCAAAGGGTGGTCCCTGTGGATAAAAACCCTAGTGTATTAGAGTCAGACATCAATCTCACAATAAATCTTTCAAATGGATTACGTGGGCCTTAAGAATCTTTTTACAAGGATATATCATTTTAAGAGGGTGACTTCCACTCTCACTATGATAGCAAGTTAAGTGCACAAATATGAGGGACCAAAAGGATGAGATTTTTTTTTGTCCCCCAAAAACAATAGGGCACACATTCTATAGGGTGTACAACCTATGATAAAAGACAATATAAAAATGAAAGAGAAACTAAAAATGCCCAAATTTTCAATTGAGCCATGAGAAAAGGGAGAGTTTTCAATTGTAAAACTATGCACACTATTCTTGGAGCAAATTTTCCTTTCTGGTTGTAGTGGGTTACAAAAAATTGTCTCCACCATGTCAAGGAGGTTGAAAAGGTGGATGAAGTAAGTTTATTTATAGCTAATGCCTCTTTTTTTATTAAAATTAAAATTTAATTATTGTTTTACTATAATATTTTTAATTTATAGGAAAGAATAATCCCCTCAACCAAACCCTCCACCATCTCCTCATGAAGAAGTTATTGAAGAAGTTAATGAAGAAATTAATGAATAAAATGTACTCCAACCTCCTCCATCAATCCATAGACCTCCACTTAGAACACAAGATAATTTGATTGACCAAATAAAATAAGGAAAAAATGAATTAGAATATTTGATTTGAAGGTTGAAACAATCTATTGATACAAATCCTGGAAGGGAAACACTTTCAAAATCATTGGAATCAATCTTGACCCACGTAGGCTTAGTTAGTACACAACTTAATCTATGGTCAAAAAATGAGATGAATAAGAATAATACTTTGTAGATAAATTAGATCTCATGAGGATGTAAATAAGAAAAAACTAACCAAAGATGACATTTTCAAACTCTTTGTAAATCCTAAAAAGAATGAAACTCTTAGAACTACTTGTAGGAGGTTTCTAATCTATTGGTGCCAGCATAAGGAAATAAAATATGACTTTTGGGACAAATGTGGATGGATTTTAATAACCCTTCCTATAACAATAACAATGTTCCATTATGAACTCTATGGTGAGTTTTTCATCAAGGAGGTCCCAAATTATTTTAGATTTCTAGAATGTCAAGGTAGAGGAGGGGGGTCATAATTTGATAGATTGGTGACATAGAATGACCCTAACATAGTTATGTTTCCCACTAAAACATTACATGTTGATCATGTTAGTGTTCCTTCTATTGTAAAGGAACATGTGTAGGTAGACACACTCAGCATGATTAGTGATCTAACACAAAATCTCATAAAGTGTCCTTGTCCTTTAGTCAAGAGTGGCATGTATAGTCTTTAAGGGTCTATATTTGTTGGTCATTTGGATCCCAATACACATATGGTAATAATGATGGATAGGGAGATGATGATGGAATGATGACTACTTATTTTCTCAATGTAACATTTGGCATTGATACACATGTAAAAATTTGCAAGTTCATTTAATACATTTAATTATGTTTAGTTTATAAATGAATGAATAACAAAATGAGTATCTAATGATTATGATCAAAATTTAGGGTCAGAGTGTTTGGGGTAGTGGCACTATTTCCCCATTGCCCTTTTACATGATGACATCAATTCCATAGACATGTATCTAATAAAGCATTACAATTATTAGATGTGAGTAGTATGTAATTATATGAATTGTTGTCTCAGAACTTATTGTGCATGTGTATTAGTTTATTGTTGTAACCTTCACATTCACACCACACAAAAAAAGAAATTGGGCTACTTTTGGTGAGGTATATTTATTTGAATGCTAATTTAATTTACTTGATTATATATAATTAATAAATGAATAAATAATTAAATTAGTAGAAACATTAGGATCAAAATTCAGAGTCAAAGAGTTCATGGTAGTGGTCATATTCCTTCACCTTCCTCTTTCAACACATCGTTGACTTCATAGGTATATATCTAATAAAGCATTAAGATTATTACATGTGAGTAGTACATTATTATACGAGTGTATTTCTTATATCTTACCATACAACTGCATTAGTTTACTACTAGTCTCTTGATGTTGACACCACATATTGAAGGACACCTTGGAACTTTTACAAAGGTACCATTTATTCATTAGTGGAGTTGTAAAAATATATAGGTATACAGGTGCATTAGTTTACTATTGGTCCCTTGATGTTGAAACTACATATTGAAGGAAACCTTAGCACTTTTACAGAGGTACCATTTATTCATTAGTGGAGTTGTAAAAATATATAGGTATTCTTGATAACTACATAATACTCTTGTTTCATTTTTAGTTGTTGACATCAAATAATCCTCTTGTTATTTGTGACTCTTTAGATCATGGGGTTGTTGTAGGTGAAGAGTGTTCCAAAGCATTAATTGGGGTACAAAAGAGATTACCTAATTTTAATTATTATTGTAATTGTTTGTATTTAAATTTTTAATGATATTCATGTATGTATTTTAATTATTGTTTTGTTAAAATTATGGATCCTTGCTATATGAGCTAACATCTCATGGATTCTAGAGGTTTTGGGTCCCTCCTAGGCTGTACAGCCCCCTTACTAAAAATAGGTGCTTTTAGGGGAGTTTAGGCCTATTCCTGATTCAGTGAAGTGTTAGATAGTTTTGGTTGATCAAATGGATTGAGAAGATCTTGTCCTTGCATCCAGATCTTGGAAATGAACATGTCCAAGATCTCCAACACATACAATGTAGCTTTCATCTCTCCTCTGCAATCTATTCCCTTTCTTCATTCAATCCTCCCTAGCCGAGTGCACCATGTCTCGCCTAGGGCTGGATTGAATAAATTATTTGCACACATACCAGGGCCCCTCCTTCCATGTATGCTACATACATGTCATATACTCACTATCCTCAAAAGCCCATACAGATTGGATGGTGGGATACTGAGTTAGACACTCATATTTTGATCCTCCTTGATAAAAACTAGTGAACCAGGAGTTTATGAAGAATTTAAACTAAATAAGAAAAAAACAAACCATAAACTAAAATAATTGCAGAAATGCAAAATAGATCCACACAATAATTCTAAGCATCCACCATGAGATGAGATCTAACACAATAATCCTTCCATTCATTCATTGTTCACAAATATCTCTCTTGAAAACTCAGACTATATACACTTGCACACTCAATCATCCGTACAGTATTTCATCCAACCTTAGGATATGAGCCAAATATTACTTAAATAGGTTAAGGTATGAATTATGGGAGATCTAGAGCCTTTAAACACCAATTAGGCCTCAAGGCTACTTAGGCCAAGCAATTTTTCAAAAATTGTAAAAGTTGCTAAGTAACTTATGCAACAAGATTGACAACTTTTTAGATCTTGCTTCCAAATGAACCTAGGAAGCTACCAACGGGTCCTAGGCCATATCTAGACCCTAGAATTCATATCCAAAGCTCAAAACCTCAAAAAAATAGTCTGAAATTGTAATACCCCAAAAATGGGCTATAGGTTCATTAACCTCCTATATTGACACATCGAACAAAATCGACACCAAAGTCCTAACCAAAGGCACATCTGCACATCATCGAATCCTAATTGATTATCATAAATTTTGCATCGGGGAATATTCCTAGCAATATTCCTAATTATCATAATTATCTTTAATTTAATGATTATTTGGCGATAAATCACATTTATCCTAAAGTTTGATTAATTGAATATTCTCAATATTTAATTAATTAGATTTAATTCTACCACATAATTATTTAATTGAATTTAATTATATTTATTCCTAAGTATTATTATTTAATTTTGACAATAAATCCAAAATCCTATGAATAATTGATTAAATTCTTATTTAATTAATTAAAGCAAGTTGTCAATTTTTAATAATATTGTTTTTGAATAAAAGCTTGAAAAATAATTGATTAACCCATAAATCAATTGTTTTATTTTTCAAAATTAGTTAAGTTGAGAATAAATCACTTTATTTATTTATTAATTCATAATTATCCATGTGCACAATCAAAGAGCAGTTAAACTCCAAATCAGAAAATCAATGCAAGTTATTGACTTTTTAGAACTCAACATCATTTTTGAGTTTTAAAATTGATCTAAACTTCTAATTTGAGTTAAAAAGCTATTTTTGCACGATTTGCATGTTTTTGTGAATTAAATTATCTTTATTTAAAAATAACTCAAAAATCAAGCTGAGTTATTTGAGTGATTTATGGCTTTTATCCATGCACCTCTAAAGCCCTGGATTTCTATAAATTAAGGCTTCAGCTCATCTCAAAGCATCTCATATTTTTGCACAATCACATTGGAGAATTGAAATTGGAAGAATCAAAGCTTCTTGTGAATCAACATTGTTGTGAGATCAATCTTGTTTTTTTTAAATTCATTTAGATTCATTTTCATATCATTGTTAGATCATTTTAGCATATCAATTTTCATATTATCATAGATTTCATATCATTTTTCATAATTGCATCTAAAATATAAAAAAAAATAGATTAATTGCATACATTCCATATCCATCTTTTGCATTCAAATCCTTCATTTAGGTGTCATCTAGGTCACTGATCTCGATTACAATTTGAGAACATCAATCTCACACCTATTAGAAGGCAGTAAATCGCCTGGTTAGATTAGATTTTAATTTTGCACGATTTTGATTATAGCTAACCTCTAATATTTTACTAAAGTGTTGTGTCTACAGATTAGATACAATTTTCACACATGCATTTTTGGCACCCACTGTGGGGCAACCCACCTTTACATGCTAGTTTTGATTTTTTTGGGGGTGCTAAAACCTTAAAGTTTCAAAGATTTAAGTTTATCTCCCAAACGGCTTGGATTTTTTCTCTGAAATTTTTTTTGTAGGTTGGACACATATCAGGGAAGCTACAGTAAAAAGTTTAGAATTTTCTGAGATGTTTTGAATTTTTAATAATTTTTCTTTTGAAATTATGGAAAAAATTAATATCTAACGTAAATCAGCATATTTTTCAGAAATTTTTATATTTTTGGAAAGCTCTTTAAATTCTATAGGGGTTCCATTCTTTGTGTTTTAAATTTGGATGCAATATAATAGCTCAAATAGTCAATTTACAAAAATTGGTCTGTTTTGATAAAACGGGTCTCTAGGGCACAAATGAAGAGATTTTTCTAAAATTTTTACATTTTTGGAAAGCTCTCTATTTTTAGTAGGGGTCTTTGTTTTGAATTTCTATTTTTGTAGCCAAAATCATAAAAAAAAATCAGAACTTGTTGACTAGGTCAAATGCAGCAAAAAAAAAAAGTTTTGTGATGGGTATGCACTTATTTTTTTACATGGTTCAATGAATGATATGATTTGTCATTTGGGTTAATTGATGGTTATTATTACTAGTAATAATTGATTTTTAGAGCTAACCCTATGGTTTTCATAAGTTGAATATATGTTGCATATCTTGTTTGCTTGTTTGCTTGTTGGAGAGTTCGTCACTTGCTTGCATGGGAAATCTGAACAAGAATTGCTAAAAATCAGGTAAAATCTATTAAGGACGTTGCGAGGATCCTAGGTATTCTCCTTCATCTAATAAAATTTCAATTTGGACTTAAAATAAATCTCTTATGTGTCTAGCTTGTGTGCATCTTTTCATGCTTTTGTCTATTTCTACAGACTTGCATAATCGATACTAGGTTGTGACCCCTTAAGGATTCATTAAATAGTCTTAGATACTTTTGATTGATCTTGATTACTATCTTTGGTTATTGGACTCGCTAATCCGCCGACCCCTCATTCCACCCCATGGTTGCAAGGTCAGCGCCACATTAAAGGGGAGGGATCAATAGGACAAAAGCATTAAGTGTTCCACTTGGCAACCCATTTATGCTTTTAGGAACTCACTTGTTTTCTAAGTTGGGGACTCATTTTTAGCTTGTGTGAGGTGTTAAGTGTTGCACCTTGTGGACTCATCTCATATTCGCTTTAAGCGTTAAGTGTTCCTCTTTCTGCTTTTTGGGTACTTTTGGTAGATTTGCTTTTTGGAAACATACATCCGTGCTCACATAGTAATTAGGCCCTATGAACACTATTCGTGATTCTTGAGAGATTGGATTCCTAGCAAAATCCTTCTTGATGATAGAATCCTTGTAGGTAGGGAGGATACTTAGTGCATCTCACGTTCTTCTAGGTCTGTGCATCTTCCCTTATTGATTGATACATTCTCTCTCTGGAGAGGTTGATAGATCACATGGAGTTGACATCATAGACCTTGGTGAAGCAAAAATTTGTCTTAGCGTGTCGGATTTATCTATCTGCTTTGTTTGGGTTAAAAGTGAAAACGTGTCAAAAACCTTGGATCTGGAGCCAAGTCCCCTTGTGGTACAATATTGTGAGTCATCTTAAAGAGGGTTAACCATAGCAGACACTCCCTTCACAACGCAAACTGCATTGACGGAACCTCAAGAAGTAATAGCTATTTTCACCATGGTAGTGAAAGTCGCTATATAAATGTCCTTGTGGAAGAAATCTCCATGGGTATGGTTCATTGTTGGGTTGTCAGATCTCCCTAGTAGCTTTTGAAGATTAAATTCTCAGATTGTGTCAAAACCCTGGTGCGCTGGGATTGGAGTTCACCCCTTTGGATCATAAAAGTTGCAGAGTCAAACCATTACTAAAAAACCTAGCAAGGCCAAATTTTCATTTTCTAGGGTATATGTGTGTTATTGCAAAACATTTTGGAACATACACAATTAACGCTTCAGAGGATTAGAACGAATAAAATCACTTGATTGTTCATGCGCAAGGTTACTTTTTCCCTTGTTCATTGTTTTCAGACATGCTTGAAATCACTAGCTTTCTATTTTGTGTGCTTGTTTATCTATCTAGTTATTGAAAATGAACAAATCTATTACAATCCTCAAATCTGGACAGTACAATTTGCAAACAAGCTGAAACTGAACACCCTAAATTTGCAAAATTGGAAGTGAAATTCTTTTCTGGAGTCAAAAGTCATCTCAGAAGGTCAGAAAGTCATACGAGTTTTTGTCAAATGTCATTTCAGTACTACCCAACTATCATATGGTGAACTACCTAGTGTCATACAAGTTTTCATGCCAGCAAATTCTCAAAGTCAAAATCTTGCAACTGTTGTATGAGATTTTCAAGTGTCATTTCAGTGGCTACTCGCTATTGTACGAGTTTTGCAACTATCGTTTCATAGCATGCCCACTATCATACGAGTCTGCAGAGTGTCGTTTGGGAAAATTGTTAAGAGTTGTCAGAAAATTGGCCAAAATTGCCAAATACCCAGCTTTTTCAACCTAGTTCTAGAATCTATCAAACAAATCACTGTGTCAAGAACAAAGCAGTAGCTATTGAGAATCAATACACATGTCTCAAAAAATTAGTACACATGAAGAAGAAATTCTAATCACAGTTATGATGAAACAGATGCATGCTATGCAAGTTAAACTTAACAATCTTAAGAAAGAGAAGGAACCTAAAGAGTTCTCCATCGAAGCTCTATGCCCTTTTCCATTTGATAAAGACTTGTACATGTCACCATGCCCTCAGACAAAATGTGAGCAACGTGGCAATCCCTATGATACCTCTTCCACGAAGAGTGACACATCCATCTTTAGAGACTATGATGACTATGATGACTATGATGATAAACAATGTAATGATACCTATGACACCTCTGTTCCTAAGAATCCTCCTCATTGTGTCTTCCTGCTTACTACAAATGGGCCATCACATTGGATAGATCATGATGGTGATCCATATGGCTCTGATTTTGAAGCAGAATTTGATGATTTTTGTGAACAATATCTCTTTGATCCCTTTGATATTGAAGAATAGAAAGCCTTTTGCGCTGATTTCAAACGTCAATATTATAAGAATTTCTCTTCTAAGAGTTCTCAAATTGAAAATAAAGATTGCACTCTCAAGCAAGATCATGTTAATGTTGAACCTTTGTCTAGCAATGGTTCCCTTCCCTCCCCTACTTCCTCCAATACCCATACATTTCCTAAAACTTTTGAGTCTTCCAAATCTTTCACAAGTCCTTCACCCACCAAAGGTCTTAATACTTTTCATGCCATTTCCTATAGTTATCCTCAAGGGCTACCTCTTAAACAAACTCACACAAACCTTCACCTAGCTACAAATACTTTCAATGATGCTAAACCTAAAGAGCCTCAGCCTTTATACACTATAATGCCCACTTTAGCTAGTCCTCCACCATCTCTTCCAAAGTCATCCATACAATCCCAACATGCTTCCTTGTCCTTAGAAGTGGCTCCATGTCAAGAGGACTCTAAAAATGATGAAGAAAAGAACATAAAGAAAGATAAAGATCAAGAACCCTCCATGTCATCCACTCCTTTTCCCTATGTCTCTTATCCACTTCATAGTTCTTTTGATCCTGTACACCCTTTTTCATGCATTCCACCATGTCTTAAGTCTTCTCCTAAGCAAGATCAAGCTACTACTTACACTGTTGAGCTTATTGACAATCAAAATAACCTTACTACACTTGAGCTTTAGAAAGATGATACTTCCATTAAGGTTGGTAAAAATGGTGTTGTTACTTCTGATGTTAAGCCTATTGAAAATCAAGAAAAATATTATGCACTTATGCTATCCAAAGATCCTTGTCAAGATCAAAGTCTTCCATCTTCTTATTCTACCACTCCATGTTCACTTCCACTTTCTACTCTTCCTAAGTCTTTGCAAGCTTTGAACAATCCTATCAAAGAAGGTGCTCATATTCAAGATATCCATGATTCTATTGAAAATCCTAATGCTCACTCTAAGATGTTGATATCCTTGGTTGTCATATAGATGCTGATGAACTTATTGATTATCCTTTTGCATCTTCCACTTCCATCCTTGGACCTCTTCCACCACTACTAAGGGGTTCACATCTTCCTTCCATCTTGGGTCCTTATGTCCCTTCAATTTCCCCTCCTAACTCTCCTAATTTGCCATCCATCTTGGGTCCTTACATACCTCCATCTCCTATCTTTCCTCAAGATCGACATAGATGCATACCCTTGAATCCTTTTCATCCACCCACCCATCTAAACAAGTCATATCCTTCTTCTTCCACAAGTCCCAAGCCTTTTGGAAGTAACTTGAATGTTCAATACAAGAAAAATAAGCAATACAAGAATCCATCAAAAAAAGAAGATCACCATGTCTCCTCTAATCGACATGGAGGCATAAAGTCAAAAGAGATATATAAGAAAAAAACTACAAGACAAGTATGGGTTCCAAAATCCATCATTAAAGATATTCTCTCTAGATCATCAAAAGGAAATAAAAAGCCTACTGCTATATGGATTCCAAAGTCTCTCTTGAAAGAGACTGGTGTTGGGCAACAAGTGAAGTTGACATTCAAGCTTCCAAAGGCTTCCACTTCATCTTCTTCCAAAAGTATTTTTCCATTCCATGTGCTGAAACCACAACCTCTGCTATCCATTTGCCCCATTCCTTCATGTATTCCTTCATTAATGTTTCCTCCACCCTCTCACCACCCTTCAAGATGTGTGTTGATGTTGATCTTGCCTTCCTTTCCATCTACCCTTTCACAATCCTTCCATTCATTATCCTTCTACCTTCTATCATTTTTCCTCACTTGCCTATTCCTCCTATCTTCCAACCTCACTCGCTTTACATAAAACCTTATCATCTATTTTTCTCTTCCATCTCCCTTTCCCTATCAGCATCTTTGAGCATATCATTTTGATTCCTTGGCATATCATGGTTTATCCTTTCAAAGAGCACTATCTAAAAATCTTGCCTTCTTCCAAAAATTCAAAAAGAAATAAAAAATAAAATAAAATTGAAAATGTGTCTTGGTGAAAACTTGGAAATAGGCACCTTGGTAGCAAAAGTAAAGAGAAATAAATTCATCCTATGGTGAAAAACACTCCCTTGTGGTGCCTTGGATAAGTATCATGATGAAAACCTGGTGATCAGGCATCATGCATAGTTCTTCTACATATTTCATCCATTCCATCTTCTCTCTTTGATCTTGACAATGTTGATCTATACACGAACATTTCTCTATTTTGTGAGCTATCTTACAATGATCTTTCTTTCATTCCCTTCCTGTTTAGCCTTCATATTTATTTTCCTCCATTCATTCTAGTCTTTCGCTATCATTTCCCCTTTGGTCTTGATCTAATAAAAAAAGAAAGAAAGAGTAAAACACAGTGCTATGAAGCCTCTTGACATGTCTACTCTTTTGGACTACATCCTATCCTTCTTTGGCATTACGCTTTTGTGACTTATCCTATGCTGGCCTTTCATTGCTTGTCCAAATGCGCTTTACATGACAATTTTTCCCTAGCTTGGGTATTCTTGAAGAGTTTGACCTTTGAGGATTTCTTCCCTTCATTCTCCTTCATTCTCTTGGTATTGCACATCATTCAAAGTCTGTAATCAAATTTGAAATCATATCTTTACGAAAATCATATCTTTCATCAGTAATCAAGACAACAACCACGTCTAGTTGTTGATTCATCAAAAGTCCTCTTCGCTCAGGGAAAATCTATCATCACTTGGGGCATATCAGATTCAACAAAATGTAATACCCCAAAAATGGGCAATATCAATCTGGTATTCTCCTAATCTTGTAAACTGTATCAATTTTTTGCAACCATCGAATCATAGTGTTCTTTCCTTGGTTCTTCGGTAACTGAAGGGTTCAGATGTGATACCTGCTAGTTCTGCTAAGACAATCGAGTCTAGAACCGGTCCCTCACTTCTTCACAATCATAAGGTTTAGAATCAGACATTTTGACACATTTTGAACATTATCTTTGGTCATTCAGGACCTATTATCTTCATATCAAATCAATATCAATCAGCTTTTGTCTCATATCAATTATCAATTTCGAATCTGTTTCATATCTCTAGCAAACACAAACTATCTTTGAATCACTGCGCTTCGCATAGCAATTCAAAGAGGGGCAAAATGTAATACCCCAAAAATGGGCTATAGGTTCATTAACCTCCTATATCGACACATCGAACAAAGTCGACATCAAAGTCCTAACCAAAGGCACATCTGCACATCATTGAATCCTAATTGATTATCATAAATTCTACATCGGGGAATATTCCTAGCAATATACCTAATTATCATAATTATCTTTAATTTAATGATTATTTGGCGATAAATCACATTTATCCTAAAGTTTGATTAATTGAATATTCTCAATATTTAATTAATTAGATTTAATTCTGCCACATAATTATTTAATTGAATTTAGTTGTATTTATTCCTATGTATTATTATTTAATTTTGACAATAAATCCAAAATCCTATGAATAATTGATTAAATTCTTATTTAATTAATTAAAGCAAGTTGTCAATTTTTAATAATATTGTTTTTGAATAAAAGCTTGAAAAATAATTGATTAACCCATAAATCAATTGTTTTATTTTTCAAAATCAGTTAAGTTGAGAATAAATCACTTTATTTATTTATTAATTCATAATTATCCATGTGCACAATCAAAGAGCAGTTAAACTCCAAATCAGAAAATCAATGCAAGTTATCGACTTTTTAGAACTCAACATCATTTTTGAGTTTTAAAATTCATCTAAACTTCTAATTTGAGTTAAAAAGTTGTTTTTGCATGATTTGCATATTTTTGTGAATTAAATTATTTTTATTTAAAAATAACTCAAAAATCAAGCTGAGTTATTTGAGTGGTTATGGCTTTTATCCATGCACCTCTAAAGCCCTAGATTTCTATAAATTAAGGCTTCAGCTCATCTCAAAGCATCTCATATTTTTGCACAATCGTGTTGGAGAATTGAAATTGGAAGAATCAAAGCTTCTTGCCAATCAACATTGTTGTGAGATCAATCTCATTTTTTTTACATTCATTTTCATATCATTGTTAGATCATTTTAGCATATCAATTTCCATATTATCATAGATTTCATATCATTTTTCATAATTGCATCTAAAATCCAAAAAAAATAGATTAATTGCATACATTCCATATCCATCTTTTGCATTCAAATCTTTCATTTAGGTGTCATCTAGGTCACTGATCTCGATTACAATCTGAGAACATCAATCTCGCACCTATTAGAAGGCAGTAAATCACCTGGTTAGATTAGATTTTAATTTTGCACGATTTTGATTATAGCTACTGAAGTGTTGTGTCTACAGATTAGGTACAATTTTCACACACACAGAAATCACATCACACCTGATTATTCTAATGTAGGACTAAGAGACTACCTTCTCTACCTAAGACCTTGAAGGCTCCATATCCCAAAAGGATCCCATAAACATGGTCAACATGACATTAGGAAAATCCACACAAAAAATTCTTGCAAAAATTAAACAAAATTAAAAGTTCTCCTGCACCATACTCCCCCCTCTACACAAAAGAGAATTCAGGCTAAGTGGAGGAGAGGATAGAAGTTTCTATGCTAGACTTCTTGAAGTCAGCCTCTTCTACCCATGTTGCTTCAGATTCAAGATACCCCTTCCACTTGATGAGATGCTCCATGTATACCCTGTTCTTGGTCTTCTTTTTCACCTTTGAGTCAAGAATCCTTTTATCTTGTGGCTTCCCTATAGGAGGCAAGATTGTCTCACTAAGATCCTCAAGTTTGTCTCGACTGTTTTGACTAACCTCTGATAATGGTCCTTTAAATATTATCAAATCTTCCACATTGAACACTGGTGAGATGTTCAAGTCTGTCGGGAGTTCTACCTTGTAGGAATTATTTCCATACTTGGCTAGCACCTTACAAGTCCCCACTCTTTTCATCTTCAGCTTGGTTGGTATTCCCTTTTGTAGTCTTGACTTGTTGAGGTGTACCATGACATGGTCCCCAACTGCAAACTATATGTCCTTTCTTGACATGTCCACCTTGGTATTGAGCTTTTGAGTTGCTTCAATGATTGTCTTCTTAACCTGCTCCTGTACTTCCTTCATGGTCTGATAAAAATTTTCAGCATGGACACTCCTATTCTCCATAGCTCCTAGATCTCCAAGCTCAAACACTCCTCTTGGATGCATTCCATACACTAGCTCAAATGGAATCCTCCCTATGGTCCTATTTATGTTGTCATTGTAGGCATATTCTGCTTGGGGAATGATCATGTCTCATGTTTTTCCATACTCTTTAGTGAGGCATCTCAATAGGTTACCTAGTACCCTATTAATTACCTATGTCTTCCCATCCATTTGGGGATGGTATGCTAACCCAAAGGATAGGTTTGTGCCTAGTCTCCTCCATAGAGTCTTCCAAAAGTGACTCATGAACTTCACATCTCTGTCAAACACAATGCTTAAAGGCAAACCATGAATCCTTACAATCTCTTTGAAAAAAAAATGAGCTATGTAACTTCGATCATGAGTGGTCCTACAAGGGATAAAGCGACTCATTTTACTGAATCTATCCACCACTACATACACACTATCCAATTCTGATTTTGTTTTAGGGAGATCTACCACAAAGTCCATGCTTATGCATTCCCATGGCATATTTGGAATGGGCAAAGGTTGATAAAAACCTACATTGCTTGCTCCCCCTTTTTCTTTCATACATACCACACATTTTTCCACATATCTTCTAAAATCCCTTGGCAACTTGGGCCAATAGTAAAATCTCTGCACCAACTCCAATGTCTTGCTGATACCAAAGTGCCCACTCAAACTTCCATTGTGCTTCTCTTGAATGATGTTCTCTCCCATTAAGCCTTTGGGAACATATTGTTGATTCTGTTTGAGCAATAGCCCACTTTGAAAAGAGTATTCAGAGAATGTACTATGAAAATGGTTTTCAAATTCAGAACATACCTTGTATGGCTTAGAGAAGTCTTCATCCTCACCATATAGCTCTTTAAAACTTTCAATGCCAATTCTTTGTAATTGAATTTATTGTACTGTCAACAATCTCCTCCTTAGTGCATCTGCTACCTTGTTCAAATGTCCCTTCTTGTGCTTGATGGTGAAGGTGAAGGGTTGTAAATACTCCATCTATTTCAAGTGCCTATTGCTCAACTTTTCTTGAGTGTTTATATAACTAAGTGCCTAATTATCAGTGAACACTACAAACTCTTTAGGAAGGAGGTAGTGCCTCCATTTCCTAAGTGACTGAACCAATGCATATAGTTCCAAGTCATATGTTGAATACTTCTTCTTAGCTTCATTATGCTTCTCACTGAAAAATTCTATGGGCCTACCTTCTTCGCTTAACACTCCTCCAACTGCTATGCCACTTGCATCACATTCCAAAGTGAATAGCTTGTCAAAACTGGGTAATAGGAGGATGGGTTGTGTTTCCACTTGCTACTTTAAATCTTCAAATGCTTTGTTGGCTTCTACTATCCATCTAAACTTAGTATTCACTCTACCCTTTATGGTGTCTAGGACTAGTGCACATATGCCACTAAAGTTCCTTATGAACTTCCTATAAAATTGTGCAAGTCCTTGAAAAATCCTTACTTCTATCCCTGTGGTTGGTGTAGGCCAATTTTTTATTGCTTCCACCTTGCTTGGATCCATTTTCAGTAGACCCTTGGATACCACAAAACCCAAATAAACTAGCTCTTGCTTGAGAAATTCAAACTTCTCTAGATTGATTGTTAATTGTTCTTCATGTAGCCTGTTGAGTACAATCTTCACATGTGCCAAGTGTTCTCCTTTTGTCTTACTAAAGATGAGTATATCATCAATATATACCACAACAAATCTACCTATGTTATCTTTGAGCACTTCATTCTTTAATCTCATGAATGTGTTAGGGGCATTAGTAAGCCAAAATGGAATTAAAAACCACTCATATAGCCCCTCAGTGGTCTTAAATGATGTCTTCCACTCATCCCCATCCTTGATCTAGATCTGATGGTAGCCACTCTTGAAATCTAGCTTGGTGAAGTATTGTGCTCCTCCCAAACAATCTATCAAATCTTCTATCCTAGATATGGGAAACCTATACCTTATTGTTATCTGGTTAATGGCCCTTGAATCAGTACAAAGTCTCCATTTTTCATCCTTCTTAGATGCTAAGACAATTGGTACAACACATGGGCTGATGCTCTTCTTGATGAGCCCTTGATCAAGTAGCTCTTGGATTTGTCTAGCCACCTCTTAGTTTTACTTTGGTGTAAGCTTGTATGTTGCCTTGTTAGGCAATGAGGCTCTAGGAATGAAGTCAATCTAGTGACTTATGGACCTCTTAGGTGTTAGGGTTGTAGTTGCTTCATCACTCACAATATCTTTATACTTGCTAAGCATCTCCTAGATTTCACTTGGCAGTGGTGCTTGAATAGACTTCTCCTCTTTTGGCTTGATCAATATAGCATACCATGCACTATCCTTCTCTTGGAGTGCACTTATCATCTCTCTTCCACTGCTCAATAGTACACTAGGAGTCTTGGATTTCTCTCCTTCTTGCTCTAGCAAGGATTGAAGTTTGAAGGCTTTCCCATCTTTCTTAAAGGTAATAGTATTGTCCTTGCCATTGTAGATGGCTTCTCTATCAAACTCCCAAGGCCTTCCAAGAAATAAGTGGCATGCATCCATAGGGAGTACATCACACAATCGTTTATCCTTGTAACCCCCAATGGAGTATTCAATCCATGCTTGTTCATTGACCAATACATTTTGGCCCTTGTTGAGCCATGTCACCTTATAGGGATTGGTGTAAAGCACCTTCGGAAGGTTAAGTTTCTTTATTGCTTCTTCTGCTATGATGTTATCTATTGAACCAGAGTCAACAATCACCTTGCACACTTTACCCATGACATTGCATTTCACTCTAAAGAGTGCTCTCCTCTGCCTTGGTTCTTCCTTCGCTGGCTTCCTTATGAGAACCCTCCTGAACATGATATTTTCACCCATCTCTAATTCAATATGGCTAACCTCTAGTGAATTTACACTTGAAGTATCCTCTTGGGTACATTTTATTCTCTTCTTTGAATTTGAAGAAGATGGATTGTACCAACACCTATAAGATGGATGTCCTAACTATCCACAATAGTAACATTTCATGGTAGCAAAGTATGAACTACCCCTGCCTAAACTTATTCCTCTATTTGAGCTTCCTTGGTGTCCTCTGCCTCTGCCAAAAATTCCTCTTGTTAATCTCTATTCATGCATTTTAGGTTGTCATTAGTATCAAAGGATAGTAAAGAGGTTGGTCGGTTATTTATATTGAGACAGTCGGTAACTAGAAGTAAGACAAAGCAGTCGGTAAAGCCTTACACCGAGCATCACACAGTTAATTGAGCACCAATGACACTGCCACCGACGGTCAATAAACATCGAGCATCACAATATACACCAAGCAGATTATATAGTGTTTACCGATGATCACATAAAATGGCATAGTAATCAGAAATGGCACATTATTCTATGCAAATGGTTATAACAGATCATAAAATAGTTTACCAAGATCGAGGAGCATTTATTGTAAAAGATATTCATTAAATGCAATTATTATCTTATTTGTATTAGTTGATCTAGGTTATTTTGCACCGTAGATCTTAGGGTTATGATTATTTTTGTAACCTAATTTTTGTTTTAGCGGCAAAATACAACACTATATATTGTATATGTTCACACCATTTTATGAGGTTGTTGAACTGATATATATGAATCACAGAGCACTTGAAGAAATTTCCTATCTCCAAGACAATCAGTTTACCAAGCAAAATAGAGTACAAAGGTTTTTAGATTGAGCAGAATCAGACAAGGCTACTGAGTAGATCAGAGTAGAGAACCATCATAGATAAGGTGATATTTTGATAAGCACTTATGGATCTATTTCAGACAATTGATTTGTCAACTAGCAGATAGTTTACCAATTACTTTCTAACAATTGTGATAGAGTTTTGATAAATCTCTTAACAGAGTAGACTTAACAGTCTTTGTATAAATCTCTTAACCGAGTACAGACTTCATATAGTGTTGTTAAATCCTATAACTAGGTAGATCTAGCTGATCTAATATGTTACTCCTAACAGGGTAAGATCACCAAAAGTGATCAAAACTTGTAGCCTTAACAGGAAAACCTTTTCTATCTATAGTAGTGAAGAATTTGTGGGTGCCATCCCCACCGCAGTTTTTACCTTCTAACAAGGGTTTTTGCATTACCAAAATACTTGTTTTATGTGATTGTCATATTGATTTCATGTTGTTTACTTTCTTAAGTTAACTAGATGATTGATTTATGGAATTAGATTCAAGTTATTTTGATCATTTATTATAGTATTCAATTATATATTAGAAAGGTTGTTTCAACTAAAGTTTTGAAGGCATTGATTCACACCTCCCCTCTCAGTACCTATCTCTCCTAATTCCAAAAATTGGTATCAGAGCTTAGTTCTCTTGTTGAATAGTTTAACCACTGAAGGGAAAAGATCTAAGTCATGGAGAGATACAAGATTGATGAGACTATTGAGAATTAGAAGATACAAATGCAAATGTTTGTGGAACAATATAAACAAGCCAAGGAAGAACTGAAGAAATTACTGGTTGAAAGAAAGAACCTTGCAATTCAGCTGAATGAAATAAGTTATCATGAAGAACCTATTGATGACATATTTGATCACATTAGATCAAGCTCTGGAAGCCTCTTTGATGGATCTGAAAGCATGATCTCCAAGTTATCTAAAAAGAATTAGCATCTATCTGAGCAAGTGAAAGCACTTCAAATCGATCATGAATCTCAAATGGTGAGATTGGTGGAAATCATGACAATGGTAGACAAGTTGAACAAGATCAGAATCTAGCTATTGAAGACTGAAGACTGATGATTGAACAACTTCAAGCAAAAGAAAATGAAATTCAGAGACTCACTGATCTTCACTTCCAAGTATCAAATCAGATGATGACAGTTAATCAAGAAATGAACCAAGTAAATGGAGAATTATCAAGAAGACTTGAAGATGTTCCAATACTCAGAGAAGATAATGAGAAATTGAGAAATGAAATAAAGACACAAAAGCAACACAATGAGATGATGAAGATAGCCGAGGACAGCTCTAAAAAGATTGATGATTTTCTGACTAATCAGAGGAGATTCAGAAGCAGAGCCGGTATAGGCTACACCAGTGAAGGAGAATCATCACAACAAGCTGAAGAAGTCAACAACAATCAAAGCCAAAAACCTAAAATGTTGACATGTTACCACTATGGAAAAATAGGACATACATCTAATGTGTGTAGAAGCAAAGCACAAGGTAAACTTCCTATCATTCTTAAATTCAATGCATATTATTATTATTGTCGTAAGTTTAGACATCTAGCTTATGAATGCAAAGCAAAGAAGAATGACATTGCTAATAATACTACTAAGGAGAAAATATGCTATACTTGTAATAAGCATGGACACACTGCAAGGGACTGCAAGGAAAAAATGAAGCAAGTTTGGACACCTAAAGAGAAACTACAACGAAAGCCATATCAACTGAAGAGACAAGGTAACTCATATGTTTTGGATTATAATACATGGACTAATTGTACAGCATGTGGCTGGTATGGACATATTGTAGAAAACTATTACAGAAAGAGTCAGATTGGACAATCAAGAAATTGGACAAATGCAGGAATGGCATGTATGCACTATCACAATGTCGGTCATGTAAGCAAGAACTGCAGAGACCGAGCACCTGATGAAAACCATATATTTGAGAGTGGATATAACATTGTAGAAATTAAAAAGTTAAGGAACACAATGTGGAAGAAGGCATCTAATGAGAATGCTGAGTCAAGTAACACTGTCGGTGAAACCTCATCCAATGGATTGGTTTACATCAGTACCTCCACTTAAGATGAAAAAGCTATGTATGGAACTGACATTTCAAATGATCACATTTACATACAGTTCCTTATATCTGATGTACAAATACCAAATCTACATGAATGAAGATGCACTATGGTTTATGTATTATAAGTTTGCAAATGATATCTAGTCGGTAAAAGAAGAAATGTGAGGTGGTTACCTGTCGGTAATCACTATACAAGGTTAACCAACAATAGTTCAAACTGATGAAGAAACTCTATGTTAACTGAATAAAAGATGAGATGATATTACTGGATTTGATTGTGTTTATTACTAATGGATTGTGGAAATCTCATGCTATTAAATGAATAAAAGATATTGAAGACATTACTGAGCTGACAGTCATCTTGTACCGAAAGTTAGGTCATGCATTTAATGCATCAAAGATTGAATGGGAATATCAAAAAACCCTATATATACGCGGAAACAAAGTTCATTGTTACATTACAATTTTGAAGAAAGGAGATTTTACAGAGAAGAGTTCAAGCTAATGATTTTTAGAATAGATTCAAAGCTACTGTAGATCGAACTACTAACAATTCTTTGACGAAAACTAGTAAGTTCATCCGCCTACCGAACACTGGTTATCTATTTGCTTGCCGAAACCCTAGAAACAATTTATGGCATCATCTTCGACTACAAAAAAATCACAAAACATTGAGGAGGAAGTGGAATTAATTGTTAAGGCACACTTTGCCAAGGAGAAATTCAAACCTCATCCTAAGGTCACAGCACAAACAGATGATATGGGTGCATTTTCTAGTATTCCTGATAAGGTTTTGTTAATAGAAGATGTTAGGGCTTACATTCACTACAAGATCAATGAAGTATGTGATTTTGAGGCCATTGCAGCTTATCAGCAAGTCTGTGGACTAGATGGTAAGATCAAATATGAATATAAGAAGATTAAGGAGTTAGGGTTACAGTGTTTCACATACTTCCCGCAATCATTTCACAATGACTGGATAAGAATCGTGCTAAGAAAATTTCATGATGGAAAATTTTCGTTAGACAAACCTGTTGAGGTCACCAAGAAGATTATCAGTAGGGTTACTGGGTACCCTACAATCGACAAAGCCAAAGCATTTCAAAGTTTATCTCATCCCAACGTAGAAAAGAACACTAGAGCTCAATGGGACGGTAGGGCACTGAAGATTTGAACTATCAAAGATCCAGCGATAAAATTCGTAGCTCATGTCATCAGATACAAGATATTTCAATCAAGCAGACTGAATAGTGTACCCTGTAGCGCCGTGGACATGGCTTACAAAATTGTGAAGAAAGATCACCAGGTTGATCTTGCTGAGCTACTACTACACCAACTATATGACAACATGAAGACAATAAAAGAAAAGAAGTCCAATACAAGTAAGTACAGATCACTACTTGTCTATACATTCCTCTATTTGCAAAAATATGTACCGGGTAGTGGAAAAGTTAACTGGCAATTGGACAAACCGATAACTACTCAAATCGATGAAATGATGAGAAGTCTAGGAGACAATCTAAACAAGGAGTTCAATGTATATTTCAAGGAATTTCAAACAAGAATGCAACAAAGAAGAAGAATTCCAAATGAATTAGTAAGTAAATTTGAAGATGACATATGCTTTGTGGTAAGCACAGACCATTCAATGATAAAGGCAGTAGAACCGAGAACAAAATGGCTAGCACCAATGGGTTATGAAATGAATCATGATTTCTCTTTGAAATCTATCAATGCATTGTTGGCATTATCGATAGACATCACTTCTAGTAGGTTTGGAGTGTATGAGGAAGCTAAGTCTAGAATCACAATGGACATTGAGATCGGTAAAATGTCAAGAAGGGAAAAGAAAATGAAAATGGATCTCACAGAAAAATATGGAACTACATCCAACTCACATAAGGAGTCACCGGTTGATGAAGCAACCAAAGTTTAGTTACAGCTTGCTGACAAACCCTATGATAGCAAGGAGACCGAGCTAGTCAAAGAAAAGGATAATACACCAATTCCTCCCACCAATGATGAAGAAGAAATTCAACTACCCACAATAGATGAATAAGATATTTAGATACCAGACCCTGAAGGAATGAGGACACATTCATCAACTGTAGCACAATCAACTGAGCAGAAAGAAGAAGTAGTAAAAGTAAAAAAAAGAAGAGCAGCTACACCGACAAAGAAATACATCAAGAGAAAGAACAAGAAAGTAGCTAAACCACCTAAGAAAAAGAGGAAATACATAAGGAGTAAGGAAGATATAGAGGAGACTGACATTGAAAATGACCCTGATCAATTTAAGCTAGTTCATAATAGGGATCGTACCATAGAATAAATAATTGAAGATATTATTGAGAATGGAAATCTTAATGATCCAGGCATAGGCAAATTTAACATGTCAATTGAGGACAAGACAAAGATAGAACATGCTATTGTTCAAATGATCATCAAGTTCAAGAGAGTATCGATGGAATTCACATGTCAATTGCCAAAGGAACTTGATGACAAAATAAGTGAGAGATGGGCTATTGCACTTGAAACAGAGAAAAGGAAAAGAGAATGGTCACTAGGTCATGCAGCCTCACACTTTAGCTATGTTGTGGTAAGTGAATACATGACAAGGTATCAGCCTAGATTTTTAGTCAAGAATAGAGCTATGTAGATCATGGATGAAAATGTAGATGATATGGATGTTGTATGTGACTCCCTATGGACTTCAATTTTGAAAGTAGAAGAGAAAGCTGAACAGGAAGCATTCCTAAAACTATCTAAAAAGAGACATAGTTCAAAAGGTAAAAGTATTTTCATTGATGATAATAAAGGAAAGAAAATAGAAGATGTTGGTATATCAGTTACTGAGGTAATTGATATCACCGAGTAAAAGGAAGAAATCAAAATTTCATAGGATGCACTGGATCAAGCTAAGATCCACTTGCAAAAGAAAATCGATGATGATGCACTCATTGAGGACATCACTAACAATGATCCTGATGATGTGGATGATGAAGATGTGACCATTACACAATACAAAGATGAAGCATTCAACACAGCTAGTGTGCTCACATCACTACTGGGTGAACTACATGTACTTGTAGAGGCCATTGAAATAATTTCACAAGTACAACCTGATGTCTCTCATCCTAAACCAACCAAAGATACAACTGAGATTCAAGCACCCGAGCAACCTGCAGATACAAATGAGCCTAACAAACCAGAGGCACAATCTACAAACTAGAAGGAACCTAAAGAAACCAAGTCAACTGAGGTGAACCCACCTGACACTATCATCGAGACTCCCACTCAATCTACCGAGGAATAGAAGAAGGATGATATAGTGTCAACTAGTAAGGATACTCCAAGGAGTGAAGAAAAATCTATTGTCATAAGTGAGAAGAAGTTACCTCTAGCCCCAAAGAAGAAAAAGAAGAAAGCCAAAGGGCTGATCACCATTGATGAAGTTATCATTATACCCGAATGTGACCCAAGAACCCTAAGTCCCAAGGAACTAAGTCGGTATGGGGAATTATGTTCAAGGAAAGAAGCACAAGAAAAGTTAAGGCAAGAACAAAAATGTAAAGAAGTGTTAAATGATGTATGGGATATTCTACAGTAGATAGTACCGGAAATAAACATTGATGAGAATACTCCCATTTTAGATCAACTTGCCACACTCACCGAAAAAATCAATGCCCCTAATACAGATGTAGACAAAAGAATAGAAGAACAGGCAGAGTCAAAGATTCAAAACAAATTGGTAGAAAGGATTAGCACTGAAGTGGCACTGAACAAGGTGAAATTATCTGAGGTCATTACCGAGGTAAAATCTATTACCCAGATAATCTATCAATTTCTCATCAAGCTTTGTACTACAGACACCTTCACTATAGAAATCAGTAAAAAGATAAAAGGTTTAGAAGAAGAAATCAAGTTGAGTACACAAGCAGCTATTGTGGAGACAACTACTTTCTTAAAGCACATTAACTGAGTTTAGGAACTCCGACGGCTGATAGAAAACTTAAGGAAACAAGAAGTGCACATCATCGATCAGGTTACAGAGTTATAGAAAGAACTCACTCCTTACCTGAAGATTTTTGAAACATATACTGTCAAAGCTGAGAAACTTGTGGCAAGACCAGAGATTTCAATGTTGGATAATATCTTTGACATGCATGCACAAGTCAGTCTTGAGCAAATTGCTTTTACCAAGTTGAAAGAGGAATGGGAAAACCTCTTGGAGTCTATAAAGAAAACCCATCAAAACATTTTTGATAAGATGTAAGTATACATTACATACTGTTTGGGTATTTGGCATTATTATCAAAAAGGGGGAAAACCTGTATATGCCAAATAGTATATTTTTGATATGTATATTACATAATACCAGGAGCATACACCGAGGGGGAGTACTTTTGTACTTAGAAGTTTTTGTTGTGAATATGTATATGGTGGAGCTATAAGGAATATATAGAAACATTTTGTCTATATACATTTTGAAGTTTTGATATTAATGCTAAAGGGGGAGATTGTTAATCTCTATTGAGCATTTTAGGTTGCCATTAGTATCAAAGGACAGTAAACAGGTCGGTCAGTTATTTATATTGAGACAGTCGGTAACTAGAAGTAAGACAGAGCAGTCGGTAAAGCTAACACCAAGCATCACATAGTTAATTGAGCACCAGCTACACCAACACCGATGCTCAGTAAACACCAAGCATCATAATATACACCGAGAAAATTATACAGTGTTTACCGATGATCACAGAAAATGACATAGTAATCAGAAATAGCACATTATTCTATGCAAATGGTTATAGAAAATCATAAAATAGTTTACCAAGATTGAGGAGCATTTATTGTAAAAGATATTCATTAAATGAAATTATTATCTTATTTTTATTAGTTGATCTAGGTTATTTTGCATCGTAGATCTTAGGGTTATGATTATTTTTGTAACCTAATTTTTGTTTAAGCGGAAAAATAGAACACTATATATTGTATATGTTCGCACCATTTTATGAGGTTGTTGAACTGATATATATGAATCATGGAGCACTTGAAGAAATTTCCTATCTTCAAGACAATCAATTTACCGAGCAGAATAGAGTACAAAGGTTTTCAAATTGAGCAGAATCAGACAAGGCTACCGAGCAAATCAAAGTAGAGAACCATCACAGATAAGGTGATAGTTTGATAAGCACTTATGGATCTATTTCAGACAATTGAGTTGTCAACTAGCAGATAGTTTACCTATTACTTTCTGACAATTATGATAGAGTTTTGATAAATCTCTTAATAGAGTAGACTTAACAGTCTTTGTATAAATCTCTTCACACACTTCATATAGTGTTGTTAAATCCTATAACTAGGTAGATCTAGCTAATCTAATATGTTACTCCTAATAGGGTAAGATCACCAGAAGTGATCAAAACTTGTAGCCTTAATAGGAAAACCTTTTCTATCTATAGTAGTGAAGAATTTGTGGGTGCCATCCCCACCACAGTTTTTACCTTCTAACAAGGGTTTCTACGTTACCAAAATACTTGTGTTATGTGATTGTCATATTGATTTCATGTTGTTTACTTTCTTAAGTTAACTAGATGATTGATTTATGCAATTAGATTCAAGTTATTTTGATTGGTTATTATAGTATTCAGTTATATATCAGAAAGGTTGTTTCAACTAAAGTTTTGAAGGCACTAATTCACCCCTCCCCTCTCAGTACCTATGTCTCCTAATTCCAACACCTCTAGAAGATGATTCTCCACCATTCTCTACTAGTTATAGACTCCTTGATCCCTATGTTCATTTCCTCTACCTTGGTAGCCCTCTCTATGACCCCTTTGATCTCTTCCTCTACCTCTATTCTTGGAGGTTTGGTCTTGTTTCCTCTTACCTTTTTCTTCAATCTTGACAGCTAATTGATAACATTGGTGCACTATCTTAGGACTGAGAAGAACCATTTCTTCTTGAACACTCCACTTCAAGCCATTCAAATATCTGGCTACTTTGACCCTCTCATCCTCTGCCACATTGGATCTCATGCAAAGATTTTTGAATTCCTCAATATAGGAACTCACATCTAGATCCTTTTTCCTCAAACTATGTCTCTTCTTATGAAACTAAATCTCACAATCATAAGGCATGTAGGATTATCTAATTTTTTTTACCATGCCTTTCCAAGATAATATTGGGTTCTTTCCATCTTTTTCTCTCTTTGTTTGAACAAATTTCTACCATGTTAAGCCAGAGCCTCTAAGTCTAGATTTGGCTATTTTTACCTTTTGTGCTTCATTGATTCCATCACATTCAAAGTGATTTTCCATGCCCTCTATCTATTTCATGACTAGGTCTGGTTCCATCTTACTACTAAACAATGGTATCCCCTCTAGAGATTTTCCATTCATGGCTTTCAATGCCTTTAGAAGTGGTTCTTCAAGCAATACAAGGTCTAGCTTTAGAGCCTTATCCTCCTTAGGTACTTCATTCTCCTTTTCTTCTCTCCAATCCAATCTGTCACTGACTTCTTCAGCCTTCAATTGTACTTCACTCAATGTTTTCTCTAATTGAGCTATCTTCTCCCTTAACATCCTATTATCTATCTCTTGGTCCTCAACCTTCTTGGTTAACTCCACATTGGTCACCATGATTGAAGACCCATTGGATTCACACTATGACATGCACTAATTAAATCCAAAAAACTTTTGGGGCTATGATACCAATCTGATAGGGAAGGTTGGGAAGGAGCTTATCACAAGCCCTTGCTCTTAGGTTCACCCAGTGACCCTCTAGTGGATCCACCTACACCAATGACCTATGGGATGACTTGGATATCTAAATCCCCTAGTCTCAAGCCTAACCAACCTACCAAAAGTGATTCATAAACTCAAACAAAACTTCTTACTACTTGGCTTCTTTATGCACCTAGTGACCCTTAGGCTAGACTAAGGGTATTACACCTCCCAATAGACTAGGGAGCTTGCAGAGGAAAGGAGGTGTGGTAAAATATCTTAAAATGTGTCAAAATACATGTTCCAACCTTCAATTCATCCATTCTTCCTACCAATCTTGTACTTCCTTTGTAAAATAGGGCTACAAGGAAGGGCTCAATTAGGCCACCTCTCCGAGAAAATAGGGCTTTACTCTTGATTTGTTCCAAAGGACCCTACAAAAAAATTATGGATCCTTTCTATATGAGGTAACATCTCATGGATTCTAGAGGTTTTGGGTCCCTCCTAGGCCATACAACCCCCTTACTAAAAATAACTACTTTTAGGGGAGTTTAGGCCTATTCCTAATTCAGTGAAGTGTTAGATAGTTTTGATTGATCAAATGGATTGATCGGATCTTTTCCTTGAATCCAGATCTTTACAATGAACATGTCCAAGATCTCCAACTCCTACCATGCATCTTCCATCTCTCCTCTACAATCTATTCCCTTTCTTCATTCAATCCTCCCTAGTCGGGCGCACCATGGCTAGCCTAGGGCTAGATTGCAAAAATGCTTTGCATGCATACCAAGGCCCCTCCTTCCATTTATGTTACATACATGGGGTTTAATCACTATCCCCAAAATTGCATACATATTGGATGGTGGGATAGTGAGCTAGACCCTCATATTCTCAGCCTCCTTAATAAAAACTAGTGAACCAGGAGTTTATGAAGAATATAAACTAAATAAGAAAAATGTAAAGAATACCCTAGACTAATTGAAGAAATGGAAAATAGATCCACACACTAATTCTAAGCATCCACCATGAGATTAGATCTAACACAATAATCCTTACATTAATTCACTGTTCACAAAGATCTCTCTTGAAAACTCAGACTATATACACTTGTACACTCAATCCTCTATACAGTATTCCATCCAACCTCAGGATACGAGCCAAATATTACTTAAATAGTCTAAGGTAGGGCTTAGGGGAGGTGTAGAGCCTTTAAACACTGATTAGGCCTCAAGGCTACTTAGGCCAAGAAATTTTTCAAAAATTGTAAAAGTTGCTAAGCAACTTATGCAACAAGACTGACAACATTTTAGATCTTTCTTCCAAATGAACCTTGAAGCTACCAATGGGTCCTAGGGAATATCTAGACACTATAATTCATATCCAAAGCTCAAAACCTCAAAAACCTAGTTTGACATCACATCACACCTGATTATCCTAAGTTAGGACTAAGAGACTACCTTCTCTACTTAAGACATTGAAGACTCCATATCCCAAAAGGATCCCATAAACATGGTTAGAATGACCTTAGCGAAATCCACACACAAAAGTCTTGCAAAAATTAAAGAAAAATGAAGGTGCTCCTGCACTAGAAGCTCTATATTTTGTTTCTTCCCCTCATGGGAAAGGACTAGATTAGGGATATATATTGTACATATATATGGAATTATTGGACATAATTTAGTATATTGTATATATGAAATGTTCTACCTCCATTTGGCTTTCATGAAGCCAAATTAAGTGTATTGGATATATTATATGTATGACATTATTGGATGTATGTATTTGGTTTCATGGCCTATGAAAATTTATAGTTTGTGTTTTAAGTATGAAATTCATGTCTCATGTGTATTGATGTATACTACTTCTTATTTATGTGGATGTCATATTCTTTGTAGATTTCTCATAAGTATATTGTTACTGTATGATTCAAAATTTAAGGAAACATGTATATTTAATTTCATACAGCTTTAGTACCACTACTTTCAGCTTGAATGGTTTATGTAGAAGGTGATTCAGTGTACATCAATATATGACTATCTAACATAATATACTATTCTTTTTTTGGCTTCATAGTTTATTTTTTGTTAAGAAAATGGTTGGAAAATCTTGTGGTTGATGTAGTTATATAGTAAACATTAAAGACTCAATTATTATTAATATATCTGTAATGAACTTTTGAATCATCAAGGGCATTAAATTAACCTTTCCAACACAAGTATTTAGACCAACTAGGATCTAGGTGGATTATTTTGACATAGAGAAGAAAACAATGTAACACACACCTTAATGGACACACCAGTTGTATGCATCCTAAAATGGTTGCCTAGACTTTGGGCCCCCATTTAGCAATTTATCAAATCCCTGAATTAATATTTTCAATTATATCAATTTCCTTGATCAAATCCTATGTTATCATTTATTCGATTATTCCTTGGGCTAACCATTTTATCCTAAAGTTTTTATTTATTTAAAAGGAATATTTCCTCCCCTTTTAATAAATAAAAAGCCCCCACTTTTCCTCTTATCCTAAGTTGCACAAATAAAGCATTATTCCTCTTTTATAAAAAGAAGAAAATCACTTTTTGTCTCATATGGACACAAAAGTCAACTCTTATTTTCCTATTGGAGGATACTTGTACACATGGATTGCTCCTCTTTCAAGCTCCACCCTTGATTAAGATTTTTTCCTCTTAATCTCCATAGTCCATTTCTCCTCATTTCCTATAAAAGAAGAGCTCTCTTCCTCATTCTAGGTCATTCACTTTTATGCTAACTTTATGCTGCAGGAATTCTTGAAGACTTTGAAGCTTTTTGGAGATCATTGTTGCATCACATCTTGGCTTTCTTCATTTTTTCATAGTTTAGTTTTCATTCTTGCATAGTAGCTTCATATTTCATGCTTTCATAGTTTAGATTTTTTTTCATGCTTTAGAATAACTCATCTAGTTTAATAGGAAGGATTGTAACACTTGCTATTTCCATTTCATAGTTTAGATTGTACTTTCATTTTCATAGCATAGCTTTCATATTTGAATCCTCATTCTTAGCTTACTTGCATTGCATTTCATTTGATTCTTGGAGATATTGGCATTCCTGCCCTTGTCTTCACTTGAATCTCTCATAGTGTGGTTGACTAGCAAGGTTATAGGCCTAATAGCTCTAGCTGGGAGCAATATTCAAACTATCCTTGCAACTCCATGCTTAGGGAGCTATGGATCAATTTTTGAGACCTCATTCTTGAGTGTTCTTCAATATAATGATTCATAGAAGTGCACTATTTTGTGTGTACATTTTTGGCGCCCACCATGGGGCAGAACATTAGCATTTTTTCCTTTATCTTCTCCATTTCTGTTAAATTTTTTGTTAATTTTTGGCTTTATTTTCGGTCTCTAGTTTTCTGTCTCAGAGTGTCGTATGACATCTTTCACCAGTTTTGTGCGATAGTCTCTTGTATAGCAACGTGACACTTTACCAGTTAAAAGTGTCACACTATTTGGTAGAAAGTGTCACACTGTGTCTTGTATCCTATTGCCTGCAGATAAGGCGCACTGTCGCATCGGGCTAAACTATCGTACCATTATGCAAAGAAGTGTCATGCAACAATCCTACTAATTATAATGTCACCTATACCGATAGTGAGCTATTTTTAAACCTTTTTGGCCAAGTTTAGATTTAAATCAGTTTGCTATTTTTATTTACTGCAATTAGATAGAATTAACTTGCATATTTCACTTAGAGTCTTGCATATTTCATTTGGATTTTGGGATTTTTCTAACCTTGTGGGCCTAACAAGTTGTGGTTTTAGGTACATTTTCTTGAGAAATTTTCCAAAATTGCATGCTAAAGGGTTACTAACAGTTTTTGTAGGGCTGCCCAAAAAGCATAAAAATACAAAAAAAAAAAGTGCTTGTTTATTTCATTTTCAAGTGTGGCAATTACTAGTTGTTTCATTGCATAGGAACATAATATCTTGTTTTAAGAATTCTTGGGTGGTAGAAGAAGTATGCTCTTCACCCTTGTGGTGAACCAGAAAATCTTGACCCATCTTTGGATTTTGAAAGCAAGAGGGTAATTGAACATTTGCTTGGTGTGTTTGGGAGAAAACTTTGAGATAGGGGAGTATGCTCTTCACCCTTGTGGTGAAACAAAAACCTTGAACCTCATAAGTTGATCCACTTTTTATTTAGCTATTTTAGAATCCTTTAGTGGGTCTTCTCTTGAGCAATCAAGAGGAAAAACCCAAGTGGGGACAAGCTTATTGTCGGCTATTCCAACCCACTATAAACTCAAGGCTATTGAGGACACAAAACCTTGGTAGACGTAGTGCTTGTCTTCGCTTGATGTGAGTACTTGTGGGATTGTGACCATGAGGAAAGTATTGAGAAAGAATGCTTAAGGTAATCTTGAGGCCACGAGGTCCATTACTTGCTGCAAGGTAAGGAGTCCCTTTGGGGAGAAAGAGGGGTGCTATGAACAGAAGCCCTTACTAAGAACCATAGATAGAGGCCACCCTATTTTGCCGCTTAGCTTCTTGGTGCAAGGATTGATCCAAGTGGAATAACTTGGATCACCCAAAAATTACTCACCATTTGTGTTCCTTTTCTTGTGTCATTGGCACTTCCACGACAAAGCCAATATCTATTGTGGGTAACCACTTTGTGTGAGGCAATCGAGCATCAAGTGTGGGCCAAGTTGTTAAGTATTGAGCCATTGTCTTTTTAGGCTAAAAAGTATTTGAAGTGTTCTCGTTGTGATATACCTATGTAAACATTCTCAAACATCAAACATCACGGTAGTATTCATAGGATTTTTCATTTTGATATCACAATTGCTTGTCTTGGCAAGGTTGCTTTCGCCCTTGTGAAAGTGTTTTATGACATGTTTGATCACCTACTGTTTGCAAACTTGTCTACTTCCTGATATTATTGTGCTTGAAACCAAAAAATTGTACTTGAAACCTACAACATTGACCAAATTGCTTTCCAAACTGAGTTTTTTCACGTTCATTGGTCAAGAGTTGCACTACTTGCTTGGAAACTATCGCACAAACTTATTTTTCTGTCTCATAGTTATCTACAATCTGAAGCTGATTCTTGCCATTCCTAGTCTTCCTTGGTCAGTCCAGGTCAGATCTTAGGTGCTATGACATATTTCTCAAACATTCAAATGAATTTCAATGGTATCAATTTGCACAAAATGACTCTTGGTCTTCTTTCTTCCGCTTCTTCCATGTCTTCCTAGTCTTCCATTTTCATCCTTTCTTTTCTTTCTTCATGCTTCTTCCTAAATTCTTCATGTCTTCTTGATTCTTTTCCTCTTATTATCTAGTCTACATTCTTCTATTTCATCTCTTCTATTCATTTCTTCCATGCTTGATTCCTTCTCTTCTACAACGATGAATTTCAACTATCTTGTTATGGAACCTCTCTTGAGAATGGATGATCTCGAACTCATTGCTCAATTTGAAGAATTTTATTCCTCCAATAGTCCTTCTAGCTATCTCATGGGTGATAAATTTATGGTAAAAAATTTTTAAAAAATTGATTAAATCAGACACCTTTGCTAGGATCATACACATGATCCTGTCACAACCTTCTTCTTCCAAAAAATCTTCATCTTCTAAGTCTTCTCATCCTTCCTCACATTCCAAGTATTATCATGACTCTTCTAGACATCATTCACATTCCTCATTATCCAAGTCCTCTTCCTCCACTCGATCTTCACTTTCCTCTTCTACTTCTCCCAAGAGTCTTACTCCTTAATATGAGCAATATAGTGACACACCCACCTTTGATGACTATGATGACTATTATGATGGCTATGATGATGAACCATATAGTCATACCTTTGAAACCTCTATTCCTAAGAGTCCTCCTCGTCATGTGATCATTCTGATTTTGAAAGAGACTTTGATGAGTTCTGTGAACAATACCTCAATGATGATCCATCTACTACTATTGAGGATTATAAAATGTACCATGCTGATTGGAAACATAAATATTATAAGAATCCTTCCTCTAAGAATTCTCATGCTGAAAATAAAGATTGCACTCTCAAGCAAGATCATGTTAATGCTAAACCTTTATCTTGTGATGGTTCCCTTCCATCTGCTACTTCCTCCAATACCCATACATTTCCTAAAGCTTCCAAGTCTTCCAAATCTTTCACAAATCCTTCATCCAACAAAGATCCTAATACTTTTCATGCAGTTCCCTACAGTTATCCTCAAGGGCTATCTCTTAAAGAAACTCAAGCTAACCTTCACTTGGCTGAAAATACTTTCAATAATGCTAAACCTAAATAGCCTAATCCTTTATGCGCTATAATGCCTACTTCAGCTATTCCTTCACCATCTATTCCAAAATCTTCCATGCAATTCCAACATGCTTCCTTGTCCTTAGAAGTGGCTCCATGTCAAGAGGACTTTAAAAATGATAAATAAATGAATATAAAAAAAGATCAAGATCAAGAACCCTCCATGTCATCCAATCCTTTTCATGATGTCTCTTATCCATTTCCTAGTTCTTTTGATCCTCTACGCTTTTTTTCATTCATTCCACCATCTCCTAAGCAAGATCAAGCTACTATTCACACTATTGAGCTTATTGACAATCAAGATGACCTTACTTCCATTGAGGTTATTAAAAATAGTGTTGTTAAGTTTCCAATGTTAAGCCTATTGAAAATAAGAAAAAAATGATACGCTTATGCTATCCAAAGATCCTTCTCAAGATCAAAATCTTCCATCTTCTTGTTCTACCATTCCATGTTTTCTTCCACTTTCTACTCTTCCTAAGTCTTTTCAAGCTTTGAACAATCCTATCAAAGAAGTTTCTCCTATTCGAGATGTTAATGAGCCTATTGCAAATCCTAATGCTCACTCTAAAGATGCTGATGTCCTTGGCTGTCATATAAATGGTGATGAATTGGTTGATTATCCTTTTGTGTCTTCCACGTCCATTCTTGGAATTCCTCCACCAATACCAAAGGCTTCATGTCTTCCTTCCAGCTTGGGTCCTTATGTCCCTTCACTTTCCCCTCCTAACTCTCCTAATTCTTCATCCATCTTGGGTCCTTACATCCCTTCATCTCCTATCTTTCCTCAAGATCAACATAGATGCATACCCTTGAAGCCTTTTCATCCTCCTACCCATCTAAACCAGTCATATCGTCCTTCTCCTTCCACAAGTCCTAAGTCTTTTGGAAGTAACTTGAATGTTCAATACAAGAAAAAGAAGAAATACAAGAATCCGTAAAAAAAAAAAGATCACCATGTCTCCTCTATTTGACATGGAGGCATAAAGTCCAAAGAGATATCTAAGAAGAAAACTACAAGACAAGTATGGGTTCCAAAATCCATCATTGAAGATATTCTCTCTAAATCATCAAAAGGAAATAAAAATCCTAAGGCTATATGGATTCCAAAGTCTCTCTTGAAAGAGTCTAATATTGAACAAAAATTGAAGTTGACATTCAAGCTTCCAAAGGCTTCCACTTCATCTTCTTCCAAAAATGATCTTCAATTCGATGCGCCTGAACCACAACCTCTGCTAAACATTCACCATATTCCTTCTTGTATTCCTTCATTCACATTTCCTCCACCCTCTCGCCACCCTTCAAGGTGTGTGTTGATGTTGATCTTGCCTTCCTGTCCATATACCCTTTCACAATCCTTCCATTCATTATCCTTCTACCTTCTATCATTTTTCCTCATTTGCCTATTCCTCATATCTTCCAACCTCACTTGCTTTACATAAAACCTTATCCTGCATTTTTTTCCTCTTCCATCTTCATTTCTCTATCAACATCTTTGAGCATATAATTTTGAATCTTTGGCATATCATGGTTTATCCTTTCAAGGAGCATTATCTAAAAGGATTTCCTTCTTCCAAAAACAAAAAAAAAAAAACAAGAAAAAAAATTTGAAAATGTGCCTTGGTGGAAACCTAGAAATAGGCGCCTTGGTAGAAAAAGTAAAGAGAAATAAATTTATCCTATGTTGAAAACCACTCCCTTGTGGCATCTTGGATAAGTATCGTGATGAAAACCTGACAATCAGGCATCATGCGCAGTTCTTCTACATGTTTCATCCATTCTGTCTTCTCTCTTTGATCTTGACAATGTTAACTTATACATGAACATTTGGCTATCTTGTGAGCTATCTTATGATGATCTCACTTTCATTCCATTCATATTTAGCCTCTATATTTATTTTTCTCCATTCATTCTAGCCTTTCGCTATCCTTTTTCCCTTGGTCTTGATCTAATAAAAAAGAGTAAAAAACACAATGCTATGAAGCCTTTTGACATGTCTACTCCTTTGGACTGCATCCTTTCCTTCTTTTTCATTACGCTTTCTATGACTTATCCTATGCTAGTATTTCATTGCTTGTCCAAATGTACTTTACATGATATTATTTTCCCTAGCTTGGGTACTCTTTAGGAGTTTTCCCTTAAGGATTTCTTCCCTTCATTCTCCTTCATTCCCTTGTCTTCCATCTCCTCCACTAGCTTGCTATTCCCTCTTGTCCTCCACCTTGCTAGACGTTGGGACTTCACAATGTGATCTTGCTTGGGAGTTTGATGCCCATTCTGTCTGGGGGCATCCTTTGTATATATTTATTGATCCTAAAAAAAAATTCCAAAAAAATTCATATATGATGCTGAAAAATCCTAAAAAGCATATAAAGCCCTAAAAAAATACAAAAAAAAAAAAAAATGCAAAAAATTCAAAATAATAGGAAAAGTGCCTTGGTGAAAATCTGGAAACAGATGCCTTGGTAGCAAAAATACAAAAAACTTGAAAAAATAAAAATTCTGTCAAATGGTGAAAACTTGGAAATAGGCACTACTTGAGGCCTTTGCACCCTTGTCTTTTAGCATGCGTCCTCGACACTTAGCCTTTCTCCATCATGCCTTGTTGCCTTGGTTTGGAATTGGTCTTTGTCTTTGTCTAGGGGGCATAACTGTATTACCTTTGGTCCTTTAGGATGCATTGGTCTTTAGGACATTTCACAAATGGTGTTTTTCAACACCAGCCAAACAATGTTTTTTAACACTACCCTAGCATCAAGTGTTTCTCAACACTTATCAGATATCTTACGCACAGTCTAGCATGATATGATATTTCTCACTAAGTGGATATGATAGTCAAAGTTTGGCTCTATGACCTACACACGCACTTAAACACTCAACTCGCTGAGACTTGATTGACTTTGTTTTCTTTGTGTGCTGTCTATGATGATTTCTTTGATGAGTGTTATCTCCCTATGATAGTTTTCGACGATGCATAGCTAGAAGACTAAGGGAATGAGAACATGTTTTATTTCTTTATCTACTTGTGGGTATATTTTGTTGGTCCTCACTGTCATTAGCATTTATGCTTGAACCACTTGACACTTAGGACCTACAAGGTATTATCCTTGACTATTTTGTGAGTGCATGCTTATAGCCATCTTGACTTTCTTATGTCTTGATGCAAGCATAATCTCGCTATAGCAAACTTAGCTAATCTCACTACACTAGTCATCTTGACCTACATGTCTTTGGTGCATAGGTGGGATTCCCACATTTTATCTGATATAGATCATATTCATATACCCATAGTCATACTAGTGTGTATTGTATGATCTTGCAATGCTACCAATAAAGCTTGATGATGATTATTAGATGTCTATTGGCATTGTGACCTTGGAAGTCAACCACTTTCATAGTAGCTTGCATTCCTAGGTTCATGTTAGATTAGTTTTTGCACCTTGAATATGGATAGAGCTCTCCTTTTATCTTTCATGGACTTATCGGTCAACTGCGCTCACCTTTTCTTCTCTCGATCATGTCTTTGGCATCTTGTCTTTCAAATCACATCTCTTTTTCACCCCTTATATAGCATTTTAACTTTTTGACCTAATTTTCAAAACACCTTAGAATTGAACAAAAATTGCACCCTAGCTAATTTCAACATCTTGGATCCATTTTCGGACTCGAAATTGAAATCTGAGTTCATCTTGATAGTCAAAATCACATTTCAAATTTTCCCCTTTTTCTACGCAGTTGGCTGACCATTTGAAGCCTCATCCTTCAATCTTCATTGGGGCATCTTTATTTCTTCACCCCCATCTCTTTCAACCTCCTAGTCTTTCATTCATTTTTATTCGCTTCATCTCTCTAAGGTTTGACTTCATCTTTATCCTATATCTTTCTTAGTCAAACTTAGTCAAAATGGGGCATGTCTTCACTACTTGATGGTCATCTTGTTATCCTTTATCTTTGATTATGATTTCATTATGATTTGATCATCTTTTATCAATTTGCTATCCTCCTATACCTGATTTCAATTTTGATTCCGAGGGGGCAGTACCTATTGGATTTAATCCTTGATTTTCTTGATTCAGCTATCTTTTTATGAGCTTTCACTCAGCTTGAAATTTTTATCTCTTATTTTGGATGTGATCCCAAAATGAACTCATGTCCAGAATCTTTTGTTTATTTTTGTTTGGGCGTATTCCCAAAATGAACACACGTCTGAGTTGTTTTGTGATCCCAAATCGATCTCACATTTCAATTCTTCTTTTACCGCATGTGTTCCCAGAATGATCACACATTATTCAAAGAGGGGAAAATGTATGCACCCTAAAATGGTTGCCTAGACTTTGGGCCCTCATTCAGCGATTTATCAAATCCCTCAATCAATATTTTCAATTATATCAATTTCCTTGATCAAATCCTATGTTATCATTTATTCGATTATTCCTTGGGCTAACCATTTTATCCTAAAGTCTTTATTTATTTAAAAAGAATATTTTCTCCCCTTTTAATAAATAAAAAGCCCCCACTTTTCCTCTTATCCTAAGTTTCACAAATAAAGCATTATTCCTATTTTATAAAAAGAAGAAAAGCACTTTTTGTCTCATATGGACACAAAAGTCAACTCTTATTTTCCTATTGGAGGATACTTGTGCACATGGATTGCTCCTCTTTCAAGCTCCACCCTTGATTAAGACTTTTTCATCTTAATCTCCATGGTCTATTTCTCCTCATTTCCTATAAAAGAAGAGCTCTCTTCCTCATTCTAGGTCATTCACTTTTATGCTAACTTTATGCTACAGGAATTCTTGAAGACTTTGAAGTTTTTGGAGATCATTGTTGCATCACATCTTGGCTTTCTTCATTGCTTCATAGTTTAGTTTTCATTCTTGCATAGTAGCTTCATATTTCATGCTTTCATAGTTTAGATTTCCTTTCATGCTTTAGAATAACTCATCTAGTTTAATAGGAAGGATTGCAACACTTGCTATTTCCATTTCACAGTTTAGATTGTACTTTCATTTTCATAGCATAGCTTGCATATTTGCATCCTCATTATTAGCTTACTTGCATTGCATTTCATTTGATTCTTGGAGATATTGGCATTCTTGCCCTTGTCTTCACTTGAATCTCTCATAGTGTGGTTGACTAGCAAGGTTATAGGCCTAATAGCTCTAGTTGAGAGCAATATTCAAACTATCCTTGCAACTCCATGCTTAGGGAGCTATGGATCAATTTTTGAGACCTCATTCTTGAGTGTTCTTCAATGTAATGATTCATAGAAGTGCACTATTTTGTGTGTACACTAGTATGGTGTGGTGTAGAACATTTGAATGAGTTGCAAAGACTAACAAGGTTGTTCCCATAGTTTACTTTCTCAATTGAAGGTGTTGGTGCAGATGGTTTTAGGCCATCATGACTATTGAAAAAATAAGAAATGTAACAATTTTCATTTGAGTGACATTGCAAGAATTAGTAAGAAATGAGACATGATTACCAATTTTGAATGAGGTATAATATTTCTAAATTGAGAGAGTATTTTTTGGTAATTGAGAAAACTGTACAAGATTTAATTCCCTGCAAATGTAACCTTCTTTAAGAGGGGCCATTATATCATGGTCTCTCAATGAAATCTTGCATTTTTCATGATTTTTTTGGGTTGTTTGTTGTATTGTCAAGGATATTGATTTTTAATTTTTGGGGGTTGTTTGATTAGATGAAATGGGTGACAGGTGCTGGGAGTATTGAGATAGAGAGAAGAATATAAAGGCTTAATCAATTCCATTAGCACACTCTAGCTGAGCATACTATTGATGGAAAAAGATAATGTTCAATTTATTTTCTTAAGAATTTAAGTTATTAAACAAAATATTAGTCATTTCTTTTTTTAATGCCAAGTAGTGCTTATATAGATTTTTTTCAAGGTTCTTTAGCTTCTTTCTAGACATATATTTAGTGCTTCTTATCAAGGAAAGACAAATTTTGGAATGTCCGTGTAAAATATTCTTAATATATTGGCTATAGCCATAGGTAACATCTCTTGAGTAGACTTTTAATTTTTTATTATTATTTTTAGCAACAAAAGGTATACGTTGACATTTCATTATCAATATAATATAATAAACATTTAATAAGTATATAGAATAGTCGTAAAGTATCTTTCTAGTTAGGCGAAAAGTATCCAACCACACTTGACCAAATATGTAATGGGATTACCTTTTTGTCTCAAAACATGTCCAATGGCATTACCACTGGCATCAAAATCCACCTAAAACACCTTATAGAAATCTGGAAGGGATAAAATTTATTTCTTTTCCACCTTCTTTAACATTTCAAAAATTATTGCAGCTCCTGCAGTCCATTTGAACTCTGCCCCTCATTGTCTTAGTTAGGGGTGAAAACATACTACCAAAGTTTCTAATGAACTTCCTATAAAAAATAGCCATGCCATGGAAAAACCTCACCTTAGTAGCACTCCTTTGGGGTAGGCCATTCAATTAGAATGACAATCCCTTTCTCTAGGTTCATTTTGAGACTATCCGGTGACATAATAAATCCCAAGTATACTCATCCTTTTTTTAGAAAATATCATTTCTCGAGATTAATCAAAAGCTTCACCTCTCTTAGCTTCTCAAAGGCTCCATGAATATGCATCAAGTTCTCATCCAGTTCCTTATTAAAAATAAAAAATTTATCTATAGAAAAAATAAAAAAATTTCCTATAAATTTCTTAAGCACGTCATTCATGAGTTGCATGTAGGTGCTCGATGCATTGATTAACCCAAAAGGAATGACTAACCACTCATACAAGCCTTATTTTTTCTTAAATGTAGTCTTCTATTCATCATCCCCTCTGATCTAAATCTGGTTATATCCACTCTTGTAGTATATTTTTCTGAAATACTGAGCTCCACTCAAGCAGCCCATGAGGTCATCCATCCTTGACAAGGGAAATCTATATTTTTTTTGTTTGTTGTTTATGGCCCTAGATTATGTACACATCCTCAACTCCCTATTTTTATTTGGTGCCAGTACTTTAGGTACCACACATGGACACAAGCTCTCCCAAATCAGTCATTTCCTCAATAATTCTTGAACTTTTCTGTTCAAATCCTCATTCTCACTACAAATCATCCTATGAGATTCCTTATCTAGAAAAATGGCCCTAGGGATTAAGTCCATTTGATGACTGATCTTTCTTACTAGTGGTAATCCCTCAGGGACATTGTTAGATAGAATTTCCTAAAACTCATTCAACAGTCTACTAGGAACCTCTACTAGAACTTCCCTACTATCTTCCTTATCCATTCTTGGAAATAAAGCATAACACAAACTTTCTCATGTTTGATGTCTTCTAAAAAATTTCTCCAATTAAAAAAACATACTCTACCACTACAAAATACCTTTTATCTTCCTTTCTAAGGGTTTCAACTAGGGATAACTTTAAGAAACCCCCTCTCGAGAAAAGGTGTAAAATCCTAGTGAATCTTACATTATTTTGGGGGGAATTTTCATATTAATGGTGATTTTTTTCAAAGTAGGGGAACAAAATAATTTGTATTGGAAATTTTTTTCCTACCAGAGGAAAATTCCATAAAATGCAGGTGATTAATTCATTAATGTTGGGGAGAATATATAATGTATGAGGTGATTTTTTTTCTTTTGAAGGAAAATATATATAATGTATGAGGCAAATTTTTTTCCTAAAAATAAAAAATAATAATTATATTGGTGAATATTATCTATTAATAACCACTTTTCAATAGTTATCACTTGTCATTTGGACCAATGCCAAATGGAAATTGATCATTGATCAGAGACATCACTCTACATGCATCTACCATTTGATGATTATAGATCAATAGTTGAAGTTTTACTTTTGGTTGAAAGTCTTGAAGGAAATGTCAATCTTGTGCAAGTATCCGGAATGGTGACATGTATACCTTTACCCATTCACCCAGTTGTACTTGACATTAAATAAATGTCTTCTCATTGTTAGTGATATTTTGTATCTTCAATCCACTCCACATACACAACTTCCAATTTAGTACTTACTATATTACTAATATACCAATTTCTTACAATCGTGCATTTATGGGAAATATTTACAAATATTTAATCATTTAATATAATTGGAACTAGAAGGACAAAGGAATGAATAGGGTTAGAGAAGGAATTGTGAGGCAATCAAGGCTATTTATAGATAATCTAGCTTCTTTCTTCCTCAATTTTTCTTTGGTAGCTAAGTTGTTGTAGCTTCCTCTTCCTCTACTATTTTTAACATTTAAAATAGGTTTATTATTGTTTGATAATTAATTAATTAGTCTCTAAAGAGTTCTACTTAGATGGAGGGGGAAAATCCCTACTATTACCAAGGGTCCAAAACACTATGACCTGGTATTTTGAAATTTAAAATTAGCATAGCAATTAATTTTTTTATTAATGTGGTACAGTGGTAGCACTATTAGTCTAAAAATATGTAATAATTACATTGTAAATTTTTTTTTAAAAAATAATGAACTTTGGATCTGGATGAGGCTAGTTTGTAGATCGATGACATAAACTCCATTTTGGGGGAAAGTTGGGAACTTTAAAAACTTTCACAAGTGTCCTCTAGAAAAATTACATGTTAGGACTATTTAAAAATTGAAATTTAAAACAATAAATAATTAAAATTATAAATTATAAACTCAATGTAAAATTGTAAATTATTCGGTGTTCACTATTTTAGAAATTTATAATTTATTGTAAATAAAAAATAATCTAATTTAAATTTAATAAATTTATGGCATATGGTGTATTTTGGGCTGAAGGGGAAATAAACTATATTTTTTCCAAAACTCTTCTAGAATCATGACACATGTCCACTTAGGTAGGCGTCATTTGATGATGACATGTGACTAATGATTAAAATTTTAAAAGTTAAATCTATCTAATAGAACTTAGTTGAGATTTATCATGACACATGTCTTCCTTCTGGAGAGAATTTCCAAAAAGTGGTAGTCATTCCTCAAATCATCCCAAAATACACCGTGGGCCATTGATTTGATTTTCATCTCTTATTAGTCACTGTCAGTGGCAAGGGTCACACTTACTTTTCCTTTTCGTCAATCACTTTGTCACTTTTACATATCGCAAAGGAAAATGTGAATTACATTTACTAAGTCTAGAAATGAAAGATAGTAAAACCTAAGAAAAGTTCCAATAACGTGATAAGTCAAGTCAAAAAGAAGTGAAAAGGGAAAATTCTTGAAATCCCAATGGGCACTATAAATAGAGGGGGAGAAGTGCAAACCCTGAAGTTCCAAAGAGTAATAGGAAATACTAGAAAAGTACTATGATTCCCAAAGGATGGGTACTGCATATTTGAAAGTTTGACTTGGTCAAAAAGGAAATTAGGAAAGTAGCCATTGGAAATAGAAGTGACAAAGGTAGAATATTGATCTCCTAAACTATTTGAAATTGCAGCGAGTGTGATTTCCAAAATACTGTGAAACTATCAGAAATTGTAGCGAGTGAGTGTGATTTCCAAAATGTTGTCAAATGTGTCATAATTAACTACCAATGACCATTGGATGAGCTCATATCAGCGACGTAAAATGTATTTCGGGATGAAAGGGAAATGAAATCCCATTTTTGTAGACCTATTCAAGAATCATGACATGTGTTTGCTTATACCGTCCTATTCTGGGATAATGTTACACAGTCCTAAGTGAAACTTGTAACTTCTAATTTAGTAAGAAATAAATTTCTTGTCATTGACAAATGACACTTTTTAATTGCCATCCACTTAACATGCATAACTTCCAAATTCGTACAAATGATATTACCAATTTCTAATAGTGACAACGAATAATTGATATCATCGTCTGTTTGATGGAAAAAAAACAACGGTTCAAGGTTTATTTTGGGAAGAATATGTTATTGAAAACCAAAATTTGAAAAATTCCTCTGAAAATAAAACACGTGTTATTGTCATTAAATTGTATGATGATGTATCAAGTGACTAGGTTTCCAAATTAGAAAAAATGATGGAACCCATGACAAATTACAATGGATATCAACAACTGTTGGATCAACACAAATCAACAAAGTAAGGTGTGTTTTGGGCCAAAGGTGAAATTTTAATCTTTTTCTACATACTTTCTCTGGAATCGATACATGTGTGATTATCAATGAATGCTTAATTTTGTAATTAAAAAAAATCTACATTCTAAATTTTATTAAATATTTAATTAAATGTAATAAACATTTAATGAAGTGTTATAAGCTCTATTTTGGGTAGAACTTATAAAGGATTAAAATTTAGAAATTCATTTGAAAGAAGCAATATATTATTATCATGAATTGTAATTGAACTAATAAAAAGGAATTCATTGATATGGATTGTGGAAATTTGATAACACTGGTATAAATTTTGATAAAGTTTTCTTTTATTAATGATGAATTGAAATGTTTTTGGTTATTGGTAAAAACACGTTTTAACTAGGGACCCGAAACCCCTAACAACAGAGTTACAAAAGATAAATCATTAAAACCACCAAAGAAAAACATGGCTTAGAAAACCATCCCACTAGAAGAACTGACTTAAGCACAAAAAACTAGCCTATAACCAGTAAACAAAAAAAAAACCCAGCGATGAAGACATAGAGAAAGCAAAAAATAGAAATTAAAGAAACTAGGCATACTCCAGCAGAGTTGCCTCCATATATTTTTTAGCCTTAGACATTTTTGTAATGGCTACATTAAGATCTGAAAGCTCTAGAATCCTCTTCTAGATCTTCTTCTTCTTTGACGATTTGGTGTGTTTTCTAGGTCCAGACGGATCCTTGTCATCATCGGTATCATTAGTTTTTTAACACGGGAACCATCATTTAACTCATGCTTGATGTTACTAATGCAATCAACCACAGTCCCCATAAAATGGTTGGTGTCCATCATAATCTTCTTGAGAGTGGTCTCCAACATGTCTTGATCTTATCCTGCATCAAGCCCACCTCATCCCTGTTCTCTCTAGTTTTGGTCATGCCATACAACCTAGCACCCAACCTTTCCTGAATAATGTCCACTTTGGTAGAGAGAGATTTGATGTTGAGGCTCCGATTTTTTATCTCATGAAAAAACCATTTGACTAGACGGAAGGAATACATAGAAATTGCCTTGGCTGTTTGTATGACACCAAAAGGAGGGTCAATTTTGTCCTCTAAATATTATTTGATGAGCTGAACATTCCTCTCTTGCATATCAACAGTCTTAAGGAAAGGGATAGTTCTAGAAGAGGATGGGATATACTTTTCTAGAAGGGTCTTCTTACCTCTCACATAATTCTCTTTAATATTCCACACCTCTTCAGTCGTAGAGGCAATGTTCATAGAAATGGGGACATCATGGTCCACAGAATTGGCGTAGTCAACCAAGATAAGGACCTTCTAACCCCTAGGATCAATCTGATCTCCCATATCCAACACAACCTCAATGTTTGTAATCTCCTCCACTTCCATTTCACTCCCAATAAAAAACAAAATGTCCTTTTTATCATTCTCATGCTTTTTCAGAGAAATCCCTTTAAAATCTAAGAAACCCCCAACACTAGCCCCGTCTGAATCAGTGTCCGTACCACTTTCCTTATAGGTTTTTAGTTTTTTAGGGGATGAGCCATCCTTAAACCTAACCTCCCTACCTCTCTTGGTCAAGCTAATGACAGGACCTCCTTCCAGGGGCTGGGGAGGAGAAGGGTTGAGATACACCTTCTTATTAATATGCTCAACAATGAGAAGGATATGCCCTTCATGCAGAATCAGCTTATTCTCTTTTCTTTTATACTCAAATATGCTCTGTCGAAGGGAAGTAATCAAATAAAAGGGAAATGAAACCCTAACCTTGTGCCTAAAATTATAGAGGAGGACAAAGTGATAAGAATGGGCATTTTTATACCTCTCATCAAGAGTAATTTCCATAATAGCCACCATCACCTTGGACCATATCTCCTTGAAGCTAAGGACATCATAGAAGCCCCCCAGTGTCTTTAACCAGTTTCTCAGCTTCCTCTTCATCCTTTGGGAAATGATGAAGAGCATTATAAGAGACCTTCTTGTCCCTGCAAAGTTTCATCCCTTTTGAGCTATGGCCTAAGATCTTAGCAATGATATCCTTGACAATTTTGATATCCATCCCCCAAATGGTGACTATGCTTTCCTTCTAACTATCAACAAAATTCTTGGTAACCTCTTCATCAAAACCATGTAGTTTCTCCATGAAAGTGGTAAGCCCTCCTTTCTGCAGCTTTTCCCAAACCTCTTTCTCATCCTTCAACCTCTTACAACTCTTGGGTTCATGACAATTCAAGTCCCCACCCATCCTAACGTCTCCAAGTGCAGGGCTACAAAGAAAAACCAAGAAATCTTTGAACAAAATGAAAAAGATGAAAAGAAAATAACCTGTCACACCTCTACAAAACTTGTGTCTTCTCCGCTCATTCTTGGGAATGCCAAGACTTTCCATAATGATATAGTCACCCTTATTGCATTTTTGTCTTGTCATTAATGCTACAGAGATACACCAAATTAGCCCTCCTATAGTGAATCATGTCATACACCACCTTATCTTTTAAATTGGTATTAAGTTTACTGCCTCTTTACCAAGTCATGATACCATCTGATTTAACAGCCAGGTTAGCCAATGTGCCTATCATTCCATTTGCCTCATGATACACATGTGAAATAATTACTTCTTGAAAAGTGTTAATGATTAGAAGAGAATCTTTGATAATGGATTTGATTGTCCAAGATGGATTAGACTTACCCTTGATGCAGTCTAAAATGTTCATCGAATCACCTTTGATCCAAATTTTATTATATTTAGAAAAATCAATGATTTTTAAAGTATGAAGGAGACCCACATCTTCTGAAACATGGTTAGATTGAGTTCAGATGGGGAGAGCCACCACAATAATGTAGTTAGCAACATCATTCCTTATCATTCCACCACACCCAAGTAGGACCCGAGTTTCCTTTAGAAGCCCCATCAAAATTGACCTTAATCCAACCCTTGGGGGAGATAACCATAACACATTTTCCCGTGCCAACCTAGAGGTATTGGGGCCTTTCTTAGGATTAAGAACAACAAAAAAATCCATCTTCCAGCATAAAAAGCCTCACTATTCTCCTAGATGCTTCCTTTTATTTTCTCTGCCACCACAACCAAGGGAAACGAGGTGTTTCTAAACACCCTGTCATTGTGTTCTCTCCATATTTTCCAAATGACATGCAGAGAAATAATATTCTAGAGGTTCCTTTCAATACCCACTTCACCATTTCTTCATTGGATAAAATTATCCTATAGGCTGCAAGAAAAAACCTAGTGTTGGTTCCAGATGCTAAGGACAAAATTCCAAACTTCCCATGAATAAGGACAGGAAACAAATAGGTGGAAATAATTTTCTTCCTCCTTCAAACACAAGAAGAAATGATTGAACAACATCATCCCCCTCTTTTGAAGGTTATCTAGCATAAGAATCTTATTCGAAAAAACCAACCAATAAAAAAAGTTAATTTTACGTATCAATCTCTTGTCCCAAACCTTAGCTCAGAATGGGGGTGGGTCCACTTGGTTCAAGGGGGGAGTAGTAGTAGAAGCAACTATGTAGGATCCTAGGGGATGAGCAGCCCAAATCAAAAAATCCTCCACCCCTAGTCTTTGTCTTCTGCACATTGAGATCCAACATCAAAGGTTTAAAGCTATCATCTACCCTACCTAGATCAACCCAAATGTTAGATGGTACATGATAAATTAATAATTTGATACATTTAAAGAAGTGTAATAAGCACTATTTTGTATAGAATTTATAGAGGATTAAAAAATTGTCAAGATCATTCCAGAAAAGTGACACATGTAAGTTTTACGTGTCAGATGTGAGTCCTTAGAAATAAGCAATAAATATGTAAAATTATTTTTCTGATTACTAATTGCTAATGATAAGGTTCTAGGTTTTCCTTGCCTCTGTTGGCTTTCCCCACATGTAGGAGCCTTACCTTTATTCTTGTTTGACATTTCCAATCAAATAAAGGTTTCCCAAAAAAATATTAACTTGTTGAAGAAGTGACAATAGACTATAATATATATAAATATGATTCATTGGCATTGTGGTCTATAATATAAAATCTAGATGTCATCATGTCTAAGGTCTCACAAGTGACCACTGACCACTAACTAGTCCCCACTAAATAATAATGAACTCAGAATTGTTGATAGATATAGGTGAAACCTTAGGTGAATTCAAAATAATATTATAACACAGTACACTTAAAAAATTAATCACTTACCCTTTCCTCAATTGAAGTTACGAATGCACTCAATAGTTAGAAACTTTTCTATCAATCAGGATTAAGATATAAGAACCAACCAAACCAAATTGTGTAAAATAAAATAGATCTATGAATGTATTTATACCAATCCTTTTTGGAAAAATCAGTAGGAATCTTTTATGGTATACAAATATTTGGCTAAGCCCGCATAATTATAACACATCTTATATAATTTTTGTGTTGATTATGGGTCATCCAATAATTGTCTATGATTAATATAGTTGGAAAAAATGCATCAATTTGAGACACACATCCATGAAATGCCAAGCAAAATTGGGGCTGCCTCTAAATATATATGTATAACATGATTGGCAAATTTAGGCCATCGATTAAAATGAGCTTTGGAATTTGTAAGAAAAAATTTTCAATTTACCATGTCCAAAAAGTAGACTTTGTTGGTGATATGATGAAAGAAAGAGAGAATATTAAATAAACCGATGCATGATAGGCCTAGACATTGAACCCAATATTTATAAAGTTCAGGCAACATGGCTAGTCTGATGTATACATATTATTTTCCAAATCCTAGGTCAGTAACTTGAGATATTTGCCACTAAAATTATCCTTGGTTTCAACTTATGACAAAATTAATCCTTTGTTAAAGAGTGTGTATTTTCTTGACCATCATGTATGGCTCAAATTTCAAACTACCACAACCTCCCTAACATCAAATGACATGAATCTATGGATATGATATCACAAAGTACATCATCTTGGTATCTTTCAATCTTGAAGTTCACAAGGAATTGCTCATTCACCAAGACTTTATGTTCATTTTATAACAAAACAATCTGATATGGATGTGGGCATCTCTCCGACTTGGT